>VOQJ01000566.1:4430-17621 GCA_015052665.1 Apistogramma diplotaenia | reverse complement strand
TTCCCACAAAAAATAAAAGAAAAAAATTTTTCCCCCCCCCCCCCCCCCCCCCCCCCCACACACACACACACACACTGCAGTAAGCCTCACTTTTGAGATACATCATTTATTGCCTGTGGAGAACTCGTGAAATACAGTACAGAGGGAATAAGTAACAGGAGGGCCCTCATGTTTCTGAACCAGTGGGTGTTGTATTTACACCTATGCAATAATTACGCAACGCTTTAAATGATCTGGAAAATGAGACAATAAATACTTTGCTGCTTTCGCTTCTACTCTGCTTCCACATGTTCATCCTTGTTATCCTGTGCCTCATAAAACATGATTTTATGGACTTTATCACCACACTCCCATAAAGTTCCTAGAAAATTCATACATTCCTCAGTGATGACCTGTTTTTTTATGTTGTTGTTTTCTTGCTTTCCCTAGATTTAGATCAAATTTATGTCTGTCTGTTTTTTTTTCTTTCTTTTTTTTTACCACCAACACTGTAGCAGCTGTGAAAGATTACCACTAGGAAACAATAAAAACTCTCCTAAATATATATCAGGAATGTCTATAATTTGATGTCTCGTTTCCTTTAAACTCTACATCTCTTTGTGTCACATTGCACTGAAATTACTTCAAGGTCCAGCTCACAATGCAGAACACACACGGAGGTTGATTTAAGCTCATATACCTGTGCTAATGTTGTGGGAAAAATATAATGAGATAGTGATATGCAGGGTCTTTCCACCAGCATGACTAATAATGGTAGATTATACGTCAGTGACTTTAGATTGCATTCTTGCTCTCTGAGTCTCACATCTAAATGTTGACATTGTGAGAATATTGATAATTCATTTCTAATTTAATTTGTTTCTCAAAAATTTAAGATTTCCACATTTCTGTGCTTGTCATGGTCCTGGACCTTCTGTCCAGTGTTTTGTGTTTTGTTCTTTTGAGGTTCTGTCATTGTTGCATTTCTTCAGTGTTGTCTCTGTCTCTGTGTTTCTGTCTGCTTTGTCCCTGCGCGTCATCATCTCTTGTATATTCAGTTGTTTCCCCGTGTTGTGTCAAGTCTGTGTGTGTTTGCATCTTGGTTGGCCTCTTCCTGTTTTATTTTGACAGTCTCCTGTTCGCTGTTTTTTGTGTTCACTTTTGCTTCCCCTGTCTCGCTAGTGTCATTCAGTCCACCTGTTTCCTCTTGTCTTGTTACGCCGTATTTGTGTATATATTGCCTGCAGTTCTCGTGTCGTCCGTAGCTGTGTCCAAATTCAGGGGCTGCTTCCTTCCAAGGCCACATTTGCAAGCTGATTATGTTACAGCGAGGTGACAAAGGCTGTCCAAATTTGGAGACTCCTCCAAATTTTCCTTGTTTATCCCATTTTTCTTTGAAGGATGGGTCCTCCGTGGTTTACCATATCCCGTGATTCATTGCGCAGGAAAACTAAAATGCAGCAATGGTGGAGGATAGCAACCACAACGTTTGAAATATTATGGTTTCTGTGACAAAAAGTCAACTCTTAGGATGTTTTCAGGCAAGAATGTAGATGTGTAAGCCTTAAATATCTACTTGATTATCAAGATTTCGCTTAATTAAAATGTTCCAACATTTTTGAAGATGCCCGTTCCTGTTGGTCTAACAGCAGCTCGCCTCATCAACTGTGGTCGAGGCTCACTACCCAGAGAGAACGCCTGACTTTCGGCACATCGTTTTAAACCTCCGCTGGCTTTTGCCGCTGAGTGGAAGTTAAACACAGATATAATTCACTCTAACGGGTGATGTTTGGCTTATTTCAGTGTTTTATTTGTTGTGTAGGTGAATCATTCACTCATCTTTGTTCCTTGATGTGTGTGATGTGTGTTATACATGTTTAACAGCTTACTTTGAATTAATTGAACCAAATTTACAAAAAAAAAAAACAAGTACAGGAGCTACAGTAAAGTTTGAGCTCCATTTTAACAACTTATTGTCCACAGATATGCACTGTCACAGTTGCTAGGCGACAGGCGCTACGCTTAGGTAAGGGCAGGTGACGCAGATAAGAGGCTCCAACTTCACAGCCGCTCACTTTCGTTCTTTGCGGTCTTCGTGTACTTCTGGTCTTTGTAGGCCAGATCCTTCTAGGTGCAGCTGCTGAATTAGGACACAGCTTCTGTCTTCTGCAAGCTGTGTGCATCTTCATCTTCAAGGTTTTTGTACAGTGGATTTTGTTCCTGCCTTAACTTTGGAGTCTTGTGTTTTTCATATGAGCAACTTTTGTACATACAGTATTAAAACTACACTTTAAGTTTCTTGTGTCTGCATCCTGCATTTGGGTCGAACCCTGACTGCCACACAACCACACCCTTATGGTGCCTCTCTCTGTTCGTCATGACAAAAAACAAAAAAAAAAGTTATCAATACAGTCCACTGTAAAAAAAAAAAAGTGGGTAAATATTGAGCAATAAATCTCATATCCTCTCTTATGTTTCAGTCTGTCATTGGCATTTTAGACACGATGTTTCCGGTTCGTTTGGAATAAACAGATGAGAGACTGACTCGTTAACTGTTACAGGAATTTGAGGGCTACCGCTTCAGCCACAGGCCACCTTGCTACATTTGTGACCAGGAACACCAGGAACTCAGGCTCATTATACTTTTACAGGAAAGCAATTTGACAAAATGCACCCGATTCACTCATCTATAAAACCAAATCCTGTAATGAGCGCACAATTCAAACACGACCCAAAAAAAGGCAGTTTTTCATTCAAACTAAGTGTTAGACTGTGTACAGTTTTGTGAAATGAGGTATTATTTCTGAAAAACACAATCCTCAGACAAACAATAAGAGATACAGGTTTTCAAAAGTGAAACTGTTAAAAGCAGCCACACAACAGGCAAAGGCACATCTCACACTACCCCTGCAACATACCAGCTCCTTTGCTTTACATCTTTATACTCAATGAACTTATGACACAGACTGAAGAAATTCTCTCTTTTGCAGATTTGTGGAAAAAAGTGTCTTGAGTAGTTTAAGTAATGTATCACTTACTTGCATACAATAATAATTTGGTATTAAAATAAACTGACTTACAGATAACGATAACATGACAGAACATTTGTGTTTGTCATGTTCAGACTCACTGTGGCCTCACTGTGTCAGTTCTGAAGTGTCTGCCTTGCTGAACATCTCTGCTAATAAATTACTTTCTAGCAGCTTAAGCCTGTAGCTGATGCTCAGGGGTCACATGGTACACAGGCATGCTGGGCAACTGGAGTGTCCTAATCCCTCATATCACCCACTTGGAGCCTTGCAGACAGAGGGGGAGAGGAAAGGAGAAAGAATGCTCAATGATCTTTCTTTCTTTTTTTCTTGTCCTTGAGTTTGCAGTGTATTATTATTATTGCAAAGATATTAGCTGGACCTAGTTAGAAATGAATGTAAGCATTTGTGTCTTACTTAAATGAAGTAAAAGCAGGACCACAGCTTTAAAATTCAGCCAGACTACAGCCATGCCAGCTGCTCTACTGCGAACTAAATAGTGCTAGCACTACAACATTATGTGTGAGTGCTAACACCAGCAAATTAGCACAAAACCTGCAGGGACACTGGTTTTGTGTTAAATATAATAGCAGAAAAGGCCTGAACTCTGTTACTGCGACTTCTACAAATGAAAAGTGGAGTGACACATGTGGAGGAGATATGACAGAGCCACAAATGCAAGAAGAGAGAACCGTTTCTCCAGGAAGTGATTTAAAAATTATAGCCACAGAGGAAAATGTCCAGAGATGCACGAGAAGATGACGCTGAAGGGAAATCTGACAAATTTAAATCAACAACTTTAAACCCCAGATTTTTTGAAACCTCAAAAAAGACAGCTTAAGTCTTTGCATCAAAGTAAATTCTGTTTTATTCATTTTCAGAAGGAACCCTCTTTCACGTTTGTTTTAACTTAATCTGTGTTTGTTCCCTTAAATGTGTGGCTGATCATCACCTGACCTCTCCTGGCCTAACATATACAAAACATTCCAAGATTAGACTTGTGAAGAGGGGAGTTGATAATGGAAGAATGATGGTGAGAGATTTGCCTGTTTGAAGCATCACAGCGGAAATCCAGAGTCCTCGCTCTTTGTGGGAAGCATATGGGGAGCACATGGCTGGATACTCTCCCTTTCCCTTTATATCCCCTTTTTCTGTCCTCTGCTTGCAGGAGTTTGGGTTGGCGGGATTTGCTCTGATGATGATCCAAAACAATCTTCCTCTCCACTCTGGACATTAGTTATGTGGATTAGATGTTTCCTTTTGCACTGATGTCCCATCAAAGGCAGATGGTCCTGTCTATTTTTAGACTGTAATTCCCTTTTTATCTTGGGGAAGAAAGGATGGAGGCTACAGTAGCAATCTGTTTGTCCAATACCTTGAGTTGTGGTTTTGATTCAAGTTGCCAGACAGCGAAAATACTTGGGAATAAGGTGGAAGAGACAAAAAGGGGAAGAGACAAAAAGGGGATCAGTCCTCCAGCTCCAATGGAAATTAATTCCAAGCAAGGAATTTTGAAATTTGAGCTTCATTTTTGATTCACACAGGGGCTAATGAGTTAATCCAGCACAGGTTTATGGCTGCTTTCTCTCAACAACCCCTGATCAGATTTGCATGAAATTTACAATGGTTGATCACGTTTGTATGAGTTCATTTTGATACTTTTTGACCATTCTGTCAGCTTTCAAATGTATGACTGTTGAGTGTTGCACCAATCTTTAGCTCTAAAATGGAAAAAGGAAGAAGACTGCTAACATTGCTGGATGTCAAACAAGTGCAACACACAAGCAGTCAGCATTCAATGACATTACTATACAACTGCTGTTACTTAGACATAGCAGCTGGTGCACCTACCCCCTTGACATTTCCTCATCATCCATTCTCAGTCTTTGCACATCAGTTATGCTAGCCTTTAGCTTAGTTATCAACTCGGCCTACCTGCTTTTCTTCGGCCTTTGCTCAACTACGTCCATGTCATCAATTGATGACAGTTTCTCAGTGGCAGAAGGTAAAAATGATTTCTTCAAGTGTGTGTTAGCTGAATGTCTAAAAACCATATTGCATGCAGCAGCATTACATTTGGAAATAGTTTTAGGCATTGAGAGACAATTGCAGCTGTCACATTTCTGTGAAAGTGGAAATCTACACTTCGCTTGCCAAAAACTCTTCACGAAGTCCCAACTGTAAACTACAATTACACTGCATTCCAGGTCAGTTTGTGGTTGTCCAACACATTTATATTGCTTCAATTAACTTCCCCAGGCTTTAGACAACAGAGATAAAAATCACCCAAATAGACCCTATGAGCTGTGTGTGGTTTCAGAGCTATTTCATTTATTTATCGTCTCAGCATTGTTTGTGGGTCTGTGGCTTAAGCATTCCTGGACTTGTCACTGGCATTACCAATATAACATTCTGATGAAAAACACAGTCCACATCACCAGGGGAAATTGCTGTCATGTTTTTGCCAACTAACTTTAATGTTGTATTTAAATGTAGTGTACTTTCTATTTGTGCTTTGTGAGACGAGTCCACTGGGTACTCGGTATCACTCCTGAAGAAAATTATCACTAATATTTTTTATCTTTTATCTCTGGAGAATGACATTGGTTGTATTTCAATGCCATAAATTATCATAGGACATGACTATCTCAATGCTGCATTAGTTTCAATAATACAGTGTAGAAGGCGGTTAAGATGCATTTTATAAATGAATGGTTTATACATCAGTGCGAAGTTGGTAAGGTACAAACACTGGACTGAAAATGGGTGAAAAAAAGACAATGTATAAGCTCAGAAAGAGCTTTAAATTTACATTTACACTTACACTACATCACATATGATCTCTTTTGGCTCCCTGTATGGGGTCATAATACTAATGAATGTGGCCAGATATGGATTACCTCCATCTCCACTGATGAAACAAAGGGGTTTTTTTTCTCCGTTTGTTTATAAAATAATTCAATCTTAACCTCATCAAACCGTCTTAAGCTGCTGTCACTTTTGATGTTATTGAAGTTACAGAGCAACTGCCAAGGGGAAAATGTTCAAATAATGAGCCAACCAGCATTAACTTGAACAAAATACCACCAGTCAGCAGATTTTATGAAAGGGCACCTAGTGTTATTAAAGAAACTAACAAGGATTATGTTAAGCTTCCAAAGCAACAGAGATATCATGAGAACAAGCTCAAACTCGCAGTGCATTTGTGGTGAAGCAATATGACAAACCACATTTGGATCCGGTTCCTTCCAGTCTAGCTGTCGCACAGATAAATGCTCATCTTTGAAAAACAATCAGAACATGTTTTCTTAAAAGCACAAGTGGATGCTACATATTGCATGTGCTTCTGTTTAATTATGCTTTCCAAAATCAGAAACAACCAAGCTCGACTCCGCATGCTGCAAATTTCACAGTTTCTTGTGAGATATTACCAATATTCAAAATGTGAAGGGGTTTGAATAATTTCTGAATCGTCTGTAAAAGCTTAGCAAGGGATACGCTCACTCACCAGCTCGTTCTTATAAATAAAAGTTATGAATTAAATTTTTTTAGTGCCATAATTCATTTAGATTAGATTCACAAACTCTCCACTCTCCTGGCTGTTTCTCCATATGGTTCCCAAATGACTTAACCCAGTTTAACTCAGTGATCCCTTTGCTGACAGATAAAAATCATATATCAGAAATTTCTTATCCAATATACAGTAGTGTTTCCTCAAATGCCGGTTTTCATTAAAAACTCTGTTGCATGATGAAGTTTCATCTACAGTAGAAAATGTCAATAGGAGAAATAATTGCAGTGAGCGGTAGCATTCATATACATGAGAATTTTAATATCCTCTCATTTCCAATTCCCCAACTGCCCATGAAACATGTTCACTCTCTAATGGCCTGGCCCACTTTAGCCAGTCAAACCAGCCCTAACATATGCTCTTTTATCAGCTTCTTCTAGGTTTACCTTAAACACCAGGCTTTCCTGCTCTCAGTCACTTTGCCTGGAGGTCTCTGAACAGTGAGCTTCAAGAATGCCAAAATATCACAGGGCCGAGAATTACTGGCCTTTCACCCTTCTACCTTTGGCCAGTCCACATTTACTAAAGCAGCCTAAATCCGCTCACCTTGAAGGCTTGGAAAAAGTCTGGACAATATTCTGTAATTCCCTTTTGTCAACCTTCAAAAAAAGAACATACTGGGCTTTAAATCTACTAATTTCCTCCACTTGACTGTTGAGATCATGCTTACACCCACGATCAGTTTGGCTAAAAGTAATCGTTTCTTGTTTTTTGGCATTACATTATTATTATATTGTGCT
Organism: Apistogramma diplotaenia; assembly: GCA_015052665.1. Lineage (NCBI taxonomy): Eukaryota > Metazoa > Chordata > Actinopteri > Cichliformes > Cichlidae > Apistogramma > Apistogramma diplotaenia. The sequence continues at coordinate 10,302 of VOQJ01000566.1, read as the reverse complement.
TTTTTTTTCATTTTCTGTCTGTCCATGCCAGTCTATCCATCCATCCATCCATCCATCCATCCATTCTCTATTCTCTATTGAACACAAAAATCTTTATTTTTTATAAAAAAAAATTTTTTTGGCCATAACTTCATCAATATACTACTCAGGATGAAATTTCCCATAAATGTCTAACAGGTGCCACAGAGCAAGAAGATCCTGGGTTCTCTCTGAGTACTCCAGTTTCCTCTCACAGTCCAACACTACTAGCTTAACTGGTGATTCTAAATTACCCATCGGTATGAATGTGAGTGTGAATGGTTGCCTGTCTCTCTGTATTGGTCTTGGTGGTGAACTGTTTCTTGCTCTGCAGTCTTTGGATAGGGGTCACACTGGTAATTACATGTGGATGGATGGATGGATGGATGAATGGATGGATGGATGGATGGATGGATGGATGGATGGATGGATGAAAAATCTTTTTGGGTTTCCAAAGAATGACATGCTTCATCTTCAAGATTTAATCATTTTGAATAAATTCAGTTTCCATATGTTTATAGCAGAATGGCTAATGAATTAACAGTTAAATAAACATGCCATTATGAAGTAAGTCCTATATGTAATACAAAAGAAACAGGAGTGTTACATGGGCCCACACATACATGCACACATACGTGCATGTATACAGGACACACATACATTTTCTTCCGCTTATCCGGGAAAAATTTGCTGCTGTGAGAGGTTAGCTTTAGGCTTTATCGTGACTGTGTTTTTGCTGTAGCTAGACAAAGCCTTAGTTTGAAATGATTTAGAAGATCATGATGTAACAATATGCTCTTCATCTATCCATCTTCTTCTGCTTGTCCAATTCAGGGAGGCTGCAGCCTATCCCAGCTGTCAAGAGGTAAGAGGTGGGCGAAAGCTTGGAAAGGCTACTAGTCAGGGCTAACACAGACAGCCATTCACACCTACAGTCAGTTTAGGATCACCAGTTAGCCTAACATGGATGTCTTTGGACTGTGGGGGGAGGCCAGAGTACCTGACAAATTCAGAGCACACAAATTCCACAAAGAAAGGCCTCAGTCAGCCAGATGATTCAAACACAAGACTTTCTCACTGCGAGGCAACAGTACGAACCGCCACACCACCGTGTAACCCACAGGGCATCATGAAAAATCACTTCCTGTGGCTTCTTTCAACGTGTGTGATGTAAAAATGAAACAACAGGGTACACAGATACCACTTTGGACACCTTGTCCATGACTGCTTTGGCCCCAGGTTCCAGGCAAAGGGAAGACTAATTTCCTGATGCTCAGTTTCCCATGCCTCCACGGAATTCTTCAATGAAGTATCATGTTAGTTGAGAGACAGGCTGCATCTGTGAAATTGCTATGCTGTCTCTCTCCATTTACCCCACAATCACTGATGATAGAACAATATCCAATTATCTGCCGAACAGCTCAGATTCACGGCCAGCTGTACATTAGGTTTCACTTTCTGGGAATGAGTCCTAATATCTCACTGGCACCACAGAGCTTCTTTCACAGCTGCGCTGCTCAGCTTCCCAAAGATGAAAACAAAAGAGCAAGCAATGTACTGACACACTGTTCTGTCAGATAATACACTGGTTGATTATTAATTATAACCATTGTAGTTTTAAAATGGGCTACATTGTTAGAATGCTGTATATGCAAACACTAGTAAATACTTTCAATCAAAATAAAATCAATATTAGTTACGACAATTAATTGGTTTACAGCATTTCCTCTGGTACAAAATTGATGCAGTAATATGTAATATTACGTGGTTTCATACTTTTACAACCAGAGAACAACCAGAAGGGTTTTATTTCTGGTGAATAATACATGAACGAATGCCTCTAAAAAGCAATTATTTTTTGGCAAATTTGAGTTGAATAAAGTAATAGTATGCAAGCCGACTACTACGTTCAGAGCAATATACAGTGGTGCACTGTGGCCCAGTTATTAAATATGCTAGCAGGTGTTTCTAATCGTCCCAGCAGGTCAGCTGCTTGGGTTGGAGCCAAATAATCATGTCTCATGGCAAAATGTAAAATTGTCACAAAATACAGCAAATGTTCCCAATTTCCTTTGTGGATATGGCACAAACTGTATTTAAAAATACAGTTTGTGCCATAATACAGAAAAGGTTATTTTAATTTAGTTTTCTAGAGTCATCACCCAGGCAACGCAGATGAAAAAGCTTTGAAACAATGTTGCATTTTAGGCCAAACCAAGCTTTCCTCGCTTAAAGTAACCAAGTACTTTGGTGCTTGAACACACAACAATTTAACACAAAACTGTGAATTAAGTGAAAAAACTTTTTTTTATGGGTGTACAAGAAAAAAAGAGTCATGTCCATAAACATGAAAACATGAAACGAGAGATTGAATTTTATAATTATCTCGTAAGAGTGTTAAAACTTAAAGACACACACACACACACACACTGGTTCAAAGAAATTATCAAACCATGTTGTTAAAGCAGCATAATTGCTTTTGACCATCTAGAAAACCAAGTGGATTTCACTCCCTCACTTGCACTCCACAGTTCAATATTCCAAGTATGAATCCAAAGTACTTCTCTGCATGTGACTGAGCACTTGAGTAGTTTAAGCGATCTGCAGTTTCCTTGTACTTGTGTAATTTCCTTGACAAGTGCTCTTAGGTAAATTTGAACCAAAGCAGCAGCAGCAGCAGCAGCAGCAGCACTGCCTGAGTGAAATGTCTCATTTCCAGCTGCGGAGAGGTTGGAGGGAGCCACGGAAGGGAATGGATGAGAAGAGAGAGGAGATGAGAGCCAGGAATGGAGTTTGGGGTTTCCTCGTGTAGATCACAGGGTCAAAGAGGAGGAAGCCTGAGAGGAGATTTAATCTCACCATAATCTTAGATGTCTATCTACTCCTGCTGTCATAAATAATGCAACATCTTTTTTTGCACCTATTCTGCAGATACAGAATCACAAAATACAATGTTGCTGCTTCAGTGTATTTAAACCACCCCATTCCAGCGAAATTATTCCAACACTGGTGAAATGTATTCTCAACTGGTATATGAAGAAGCAGTTCACCCAAACTAGGTAGATTCTAGGGAAACATGCATTTTTAATGAAGATGCAATAAGTATGCCATGTTCAATCAGGGATGACTTTATTCTGGATAAACTTAGTGCTGAGCAGTAGATGCAATTTTTTTTTTTGGAGGAAATTTCATCATGCAATTTTGTCATCCAGTGTGCAGAGTACATGGAGCGAGAGAACAGAAGTGTATAGGCGTTTTTCCCCTTACTGGCATCTCCATATGAAACTAATTCCGAGAAGGATTGTCTTTGTGCTTTTTTTTTTTCTCGCCTCTGTGTCTGTCTCTCATCCCATTTTTTTTCTATCTTTTGCTGCTCACACTCTCTCTCCTGAAGTGGAAAATCTGAAGTAATTGGTTTCTGAATTAAAGAAAGCAAGCAGGGATGAAAACAGGCTTTAATTCATTTTGCTCTCTCTGGGAGAAAAGGGTGTCGGGAGACTTTGGGGAATTCTGGCAATCGAGCATTCGCCCTCCATTTCCCTGCCAACAATCAGCGACATCGCTTAGGCTGTAGGTGTTTCTATTAATGGAGCTCTGGGTCAGCACTGGCATGCGGAGGCTTATTTTGATTAACCTCACACCTCTGAAGCCGTGGCAAACTCTGGCTTAATGCACTTCAGAGAGAGGAGTTTCAGGCAAGGCGAGAGACGGGTTTGTTGAAAAGGGTTTAAAAAAATACATAATTGGTAGGCTGTCAGGGGAACAGAGCAGCAGAGGGTTGTAATTGGGGGAAGACAGAGAGAGACGTTCCACTCAAACTATAAGAATTAAAGAGATTTCCAACTTGGTGTCAGGGTCCAGCAGAGAGGAACAATGTGGCGTATTATGTGAAAATGAGGCATCAGACCAGTGTTGACAATGAGCCATTACATCCACTTGGCATGATATGCCTTAGGGGTTCAGGTATCCCTTGTCCTCTGCATACTCGGGAGTTAATCTACAGCTGTAACTTCCTGCAGTCGCAATTGGTTATGATAATGACTCACAGAGAGTCTATAGTAAAGCTATAGGAAGCAAATCTGCCAACTGCCACTGAAGAAGATAATAAGTAAATTTCACAATGATATAATTATTATATTATAATCACAACATAAAGGAGATCAATTCTTTGACACAAGTTGAATTTACAAAAATATAAAGTCGAGGTAGTTTGTCACTCACCCTCAGTCTAGTTCTGTCTGAGGTTTCTTCCTGTTTAATGGAAGGTTTTCCTCCATTGCTGCCAAGTGCTTACATAAGAGGGAATTGGTTTCTGTCTGCAATACTGTAAGGTGTTGACTTCACCATATAAAATGATTGGCACATGGTGTCATTTCTATAAACAGAACAGGGTAGAATAGAATTCAGCTGAATTTAAAAGATTTTCCTCTGTAGCCATCAAACATTTCTCACACCAAAATAACAGGAGCTGACAGATGCATCTTTTCATTTTATTTATTTTTGGGTGAAATGCAAAGCAAAATTGGTGGTTATCTGGTAATTGGGTGACAGATTGTGAGTACTTACAGCAATAAACCGGTTTCCCAGAGATTAAGTGTGCGACACCGTCGACCTCTAGGTGACCACTTTCTATTGCAAGGCAATTGCACAGGTTGCCTGGTGGGAGGCAGCCAGTCTTCAGTTGCAGTCCAGCTGCTCCTGACTGCAGTCACTATCAGATGAATCAGAGAGGATCTGCAAAAAACTGCAATTTAATTTAAAAACACAGGCAGTTTGCCAACATGTTGCAATCAATCTGAGTCGGTCTGTGCCAATGAATGCCACTTGTCTGTGACGCATCTGTTTTTAACAGGGGACTCAACTGGTTGCCAACTGGTTGTATTCTGATTATAATTCTGGGCAAAAACAAAGGTTACTGAGCACCTGTCAGTTTGCAGTGTAATCACCACCTGGCAGCAACTGTGTCAGTATTTGTGGAGGGATTTCTACATTTCTGTTTCAAGTCTATGAGGTTATGACTACAGATAAGATTGCATGTAATTGCCAGTTTGACCCCATTCAGATGCAAACTGACAGCCAGCTGATAACATCTTACTGCTTTTTTATTGCTGTTTTGATGCATCAGAGTCGAGAGAACAACTGGTCACAGACCACCTAGTTGCCATGTTTGATGCAACCATTTTAAAGGTACAGTGATTGTAAGTTCATTGCACATGGTCACAATCATTAACTAGTGGTCTCCACCTATTAGGATGCTGGGTGTGACTGTAATAGCAGGTGGTGATGCAACACTTTATAGCAGCATTGAAAGTCTTTGAATACAGACGCCAAAGCAAAACTGGAGTCTGCAGCTTCACCATTTTTTGTAAGCGCCACTATGTACTTATGAAACAATGAGACAGATGTAGAAGAGTAACTAAATATTCTCATTGTCAATGCACAATGTAATCAAATTTCATGGTGATGGAAAATTATCATTCTATCACTCAAAAGGTCTCGAGTTGATTTCTACTAGTACCATGGTAATGCCACGGCTCACATTCCCATTTATGCCATCGACAAAATGATAATGAATTCAGCCCAAACCCTGGGTTTTATAACTCCTCTGTAGAAATCTACAAAAGGCAGTAATTAGGGCCCGAGCACGGAACGCGTGCGAAGGCCCTATTGTATTTCCTCCGTTTATTTTTATTTTTTTTATTATTTAGGCAAATGAATTGCCTTTTTCGCGGCTTTAACATGCTCAAAAACTCATGAAACTTTGCACATGCATCAGACCTGGTGAAAATTTAAGTATTTTAATGGAATCGGGCACGGGCCCTCCAAAATTGCTCCATAGCGCCCCCTACAGAGC
>VOQJ01000565.1:9903-23255 GCA_015052665.1 Apistogramma diplotaenia | reverse complement strand
TCATGTTTCTTTGTTTCTTTTTTTTTTTTTTTTTAAAGCACTGATCAGCATCAGCCTTACTATTGAGAAGCAATAATTTAACATCTTCCCCTTAACCTGAGAAGTGCTGTCGCCATGACTGACTCTGAGCTTACAAAGATGAGGTCTGGATAGCTTCTATTATAACTTTCCATTACCTAATATTTTACCTCAGCGAATTAATAAATGTAAGGGGTCATTTTGAAGACAGACAATATTACAAGTCATAACTGACTGAAACACGAGAAAGCAGCGGAAAATACCCCCAAAACTAATACTGTACTAAATTTGTAATTTGTGTAATGGCTTATTTAACTAACTTATTTACCCACCCATCTACTACAATGTATTAATATTTGAAAAAGTGATGTTTAATTTCCACATCACAGGTTTTCTTACTTTGTATATAATCCTGAGTGATCCCCTCTGCATACCCCAAACAATCTATACCTTTGACACAGAAGTGTTGACACCTGGATGGCAGTTTTCTGTTGAGTGTTACTTGTGGACAAAAATATGAAGGAAAAAAAATAAATAAAACAAGACAGCAAATGAAATAAAATGTCATTTTATTGTTCAGCCGTGTCACAACCTCGTCTCCAAAATAAGCACAGCAGGACTACAACTGTTCATCAACCTAGCTACCTTTGATAGCACATAAAACTGGGTTTTATTAGACCACCAACGATAGCATTAGAGTTTTCTATCAGACATCCAATGAGAGCATACAAAATAGTTGTTAACCTACCAGTGATACTGTATATAAAACACTTGTCTCTAAATTTATCCCAGACCCACCCTCAATTTCACCCGCATCCCTCTTTAGAACATTTGTGACACTGACATATTTTATGCTTAAACAAGCACATATTAAGAATGCATAATTCTCCATTTTTGAGATTATAAAAAAGAAACAAACTACACAATGTTACACTTTAAGTCAGAGTACAATTCAACTGATTATTAGTGTTCTACACATTCGACCATAAACCAAAGGAACATTGTATATCACTATAACTTAACACTACATGTAATATACGTTTAAAAAAAAAAATTACAAATGATTAGCATTGAAAAGGAAATGAAGATGGCTAGTGAAGGCAAGCTGGGTCAGTACCATAACAGAATGAGTAATACAAAAAGAAATAAAAAATATTTAAGAAAAATAGAAAAAAAAAACTGATAATACAGGCAAGGCTAAAACAATTGTGTTTCAAACTTTAAAGATCCACCTCCTTTGCACTCATCCGTAATGGTAACCTGCTCCAAGACCTCCGCTGAGTGATTCCATATCTGATCCTTTAACCCTTCTCCCCCCCCCCCCACCCCCCAGTTTCAACTTGCTTAAACATTCCTGTGGCAACCATCTTTGTTTTTCTTGTGTCAGGCACTTTCCAAGACCCCTCACTCCTCTCTTTACCTTTAACACTTTACAGGCCAATCATAATGCTGCTTCAGACAATACAGGCCAATCACAACGCAGGTTCTATCAGAATACAACTGCAAGAAGAATAGATCATATATTAATATGGCGATATTCATACAAATAAAGCTTTTTCTGACTGATAAGGCTTCTTACCAATCCTACAGGTCGGTGTCAAACCAGGCCAGCTGGTTGCTGTCCATCAGGTCCTGGGTGTGGCCAAGGTCTGGCAACGGATCAGTGTGGTGACCCAGGTCAGGCAGAGTATCAGCATGGTAGTCGGCACCTTCCATCATGGGGTCTAACAGTGTGTCCTGGCCATAGGCTGGTGGGTAGGCCCGGTATGCGGCATCTAAAAGGCAAGAGCAAAAAAAACAAGAGTACTAACTGACAAAGGGTCAAAACTACTAACACATTGTAGCTTACATGCGCTTGTGTGTGCTTACTTTTTGTACGTTTGTCTCACTGTTTAAAACTTGACTTTAAGTATTAGGCTTTTCCACATTTGTCTTGGTAGTTCTTTTTTTAAAGAGCCAAATCAAGTATTGTGAGAACATAATGTTTATCTTGGTCAGGTAGCTGGATTGCAGCACTGTGTTGTTTTTGTGACTGTTTGGGAGGGCAGAAGACACCCCAGTAGAAAGTGGCTGTTCTAAGCTGCAACCTGGCACAAACATGCAATCATATGTACTTTCCAGCAGCTCAGGAGTGGTATGGTTGTGACTGCAGTCTTTGTAGATGTCAAGGTTTGTTATAATTCTGGACTACAGCACAGCACGGGAACAAATACACACCCCATAATTACAAAATTTTGCCTTGAAAATAAATGCTATCACAGCAAATTGTGCAATTAATCTTAAGTCAAATGACAGCCCTGCAGATATTTAAAAAAAAAAAAAAACTCACCATCCTGCCTGTAAGCCAGAGGGTCTCCCTGTGCTCCCAGATCCAGTCCCAGGTCTCCAGTCTAAAAAAAGAGGAGTGAGTGAATGTAAGTGGGTATATATGTGGTAATGAATGTTTAATTTTCATGTTCCAGTGAAAATCACAGAAATATTTTTAAGCAAGTCTTAGGAATATTAATGTTTTCCATGTAAATACAGAACACAAGTATCCTGCTCAGATTTGGCTAATATGGAGCTCACAGCTCATTTGTTTAGTTGTGTGTGTGCCCACATACATCATTCCAGGCCATTGGCTCAGTTCTGAACAAAGAGCTGGTCAGCTCCACAGACAGGCGTTTCTTGTAGTCCTGGGGCTTGTCCTCAGACATGCGGAACAGCACGGCCGCAGCATAGGTTGCTACAGAAGAATGGACATCAACAGTCAAGTAATTCAATCTACCACTAGCAAAAACATGTGCTGCTTGTGTTTTTGTTCCATGCACACTCACCGACTCCCTCATTACGGGAGTGCAGCAGCTCAGTGAGAGGTGCAGTGGCTCCTTCAGCTTCGATTGCCTCAGCAGCTTCTTTGTCTTGGGCCAGTTCACACAGCACACCTGCTGCCACACGCTGGATATTCTCCACTGGAGAATAAAGCAACTGGAAACCGCACGGAAAGAGGAATATAGTTTAATATAATAAAGAGTCACCGGAGTACAAGTGGTGGCCAAATAGTGCAGAAAGAAAGAATTGAGACTCTATGGGAAAACTTCTCAAAATTATGTTTCTCAACATGCAGAGACTGGGGGGATTATAGGGATCACAAAGCGGTAAAAATACCTGTAACAGCAACCCAGCATTTTTTGGAAACTGGGGGTCAAAAACACTTAAAAACACTGGGTGTGCAGTTATGGGTCAAGAGTAAGATTTGTGGGTTTGTCTGCACCTGGACAAAGAGTGGAATGGTATTGAGCCCTCTGATGACGATTCTGTTGTGCACATCCCGGGCCAAGATGTGCAGAGCTCCTGTGCAGCCTTCCACTATTTCCTCCATACGCACACCCTCCTGTATGACAGAAATTTTGAGAGATTAAAAGGTGGGGGGGCTCATATTCTTGATGCTCAGATAAAGAAAACATTTAGCTCATTACCACAAACTGCTGCTGGTTGCCTCCCATGCTAGTGCGCCTTTGGGTGTCCTGATGAGCTCTGACAAGCAGCTGCACCAGTCGAGGGATTGCTCCTTGCTCCCGCAGAGCGCTGTGGTTGGCTGGGCAGAGAGCCAGGTTGCGAATCAGACCAACTGTAGCCTATAACAGGAACAATATTTGGCATATTTAGAGCAGGAATAAATTTTCAGTAACTTTTGTTTGAAAATATGTAAAAGTAAAAGGAATAATGACCTTGATTAAAGGCCAGTGGGATGGAGGGTGCAGCAATTTGACCACAACAGGCAGGCCATAGTGAAGGCGGACTGCATTCTGGGCCATCTCAGCATCCTGATGGCGGGAAGTCAGGTGACGAAGGGCACAGACTGCCGGCTCTGTGATGTCCTCTCTGTCACCAGCTCGAAGTACTGTTCGCACCAAAGCCTCAATGCCACCAACCTAAAATAAAATGTACTCAGTTTAGACACCACAGGAACTGCAGTGTTGTGAGTTACTAAGAATTTCCTAGAAGCTGTGTATACATACCTGACAGACCATGAGTTTGTTACTATAATTGTTGCAGGTCAGGTTGGAGAGAATGCCAGCAGCACACGTTACAACATTGATGTCATCACTGCCCAGCAGCTGGACCAGGGTGCCCAAGAGACCTTCCATCCCCTCCTAGAGAAAGCAGAGGACGGGAAAGGAAGGATATATAATTAAAGTCAGAAATCTAATGTTCTAGCCAATAAGTTACAGCAAGTAGGACTCTGTTAAGTAGAGGCTCATATTTTCCCTTCTTCCAGTGACAAAAGATATGCTGTACCTGTTTAGTGGCAGCATCTGAAAGATTCCTCAGAGTCCAGAGGCAGTTCTGAACCAGACGCTGGCTGGGGTCTGTCAGATGAAGCCCCAAGGCCTGCATGCCCCCTACACAAGGTCAGACAAATTCACTATTAAAAGACCTTCTGCAAAGAAAACCAAAATGTCAGACAAGACCTGTGATAATGCTCCCAGTTTTACTGAACTGAGTTCCACATTTTTAACTGTACTTTATACATACCAGCCTCTACAATAGCAGGCTTGTTGCTTGAGCAGACAGAGAGAACCTTGAGCACCCTGCTTGTGGTCCACAGCAGTTTCTCATATGTGAAAGTCCTCATAATGTTGACCAGAGCCTGGGGACCGCCGCTGGCCAGAATAATCAGCTAAAATAAAAGGACAAGCTCCTCTTTATACTGGCATACAAACTGCTGGATGTGATCAGAAAAGTTTCTCAATGCATGCAAGCTGATAAATTAGCCAGAGCTCCAATACCTTGCTTTCCTGATTGCCATATGCCAAGATCTGCAGGCAGTCAGTAGTGATTGCCAGGAACTTGACATTAGTGTTGGACAACAGGGCCACCATCTTCTGCAATCCACCAGCTAGACGCACTGCCATTTTTGCCCCTTCCTGGTGCAACAACAGGTTGTGGAGTGTGGTGATGGCATAGAATAAAACACTGTCCACTGGTGAACTGGGGAAGAGAAGACAAGAAAAAATGGGGTGGGGGAAGGGGGGTATGCCACACTTAAATCCAAGTTTGTCATACAGTGTATTATGACTCAGCTAATATGTCTACAACAAGCTGCATGAGGTGCTTACACATTTTGAATCATTTACATATTTTGGTTAACCACAGCTGCAAGACCCCATTTTATGAATAATCAAAATATGGAGAAGGGAAAACACACACACACACACGTAACCAACAATCACTTTCACAGCTAATACAACAGCAGTTCTGTCAAGTTCCCAGAAGCCTGAAAATTGTTCAGCGAAGTCCAATAAAAGTTGAGCAGTTGGATATTACTCAGCACAGTAGGCTGATCTTACCTGGTACTCACTACTGTGAAATAATTTGCAAATTTATGCTGATACTTAAGAGAACCAAACAAGTACATGACAATTTCCTCTGATCTGTTCTAATCTCTCATCCAATTTCAATGGAATATTTACATAATTTCAAAGAGCAATAAAAGCAGTACAGAGAAAAACTGCAAAACTGTCAGAAACCTCATGGTCAAACCATTAAAGCCCTAAAACCTAAGATGATACCTTATGCTAATTTATTCAGTTGTTTGACCTACAAAATTTGGCACTTCATTTCTTCTCCATGTAGTGCCTGACTGTTCACTTAAACCATTAGTAATGTGACTCCAGGAACAAATTCAAACACACATGTGCACCATCCAACAGGCTGCAACTTGCCAGAGATCCAACTGTTTTGGCTGTGTGTTCAGGCTTTTCATGAAGAAATGCAAACACTAAAGAAAGAAAGGAAGGCAGGCAGACATTTCAACTGAGCTGCAGGCTTTTGTCTTTGAAATCTGTCTGGTTGTGAACGTCTGGATTGGTTGAGAGACAATAACCAGTCTTTGTTATTATGTTTTGCCAACATTAAAGTATACGTGCTGCCCAGCTTATGGTTGTGAAAAATTATACCACTGTCAACAACATTACCAGATTACATATTTGCTTGCTCATAATCTCAATTGATAAGACTTTGCACCAGAACACCATGTACAGACTTACAAAGCAGACAGTGAGAAAAGTAGAAGAGGGAAACAAGAACGAGTTGTTTGTATATATTTTTTTTAAGGTTTGATCTAAGATCCCAAGTACTAGTTTCTAAATCTAGACAAACATCACAGTACTTCACTGCATTGGTGCATCTGCTGTATATTGCCTTTGATTAATAACCCCAGCCAGAAGAAAACAGATGAGCTTTAACAAAGACGTATTGCAAATAAGTGAAGTGGTACGGAGTTGAACTGATACTCAAAAACTGACAGGAAAAGCAGCCGTACAAACTATAAAGCAGCATTTTGTAGAACATCCGAGCGGTAAACCGGGACACTGTCTCAGATTCTCTCTCACATGTAGCAAACACTACCAGAAATGTCAATTTAGGCAAGGGAGTGAGCAACCTGGGGAGATCAAGCAGGAGGCAAGACACATGACAGCCACTGGCTAGATGTGAATTCACTAAGATTTTACCTTTGCTTTTCTCACATTGCCACAATTGGACAATCCAGATTTTGTACGAGGGAGCTGGTAGATTAATGACTTAACATCTGATGCTACTGCATCAAGTATTTGCATTCACACATGCACCTCCACCTGGAAATGCCCTGAAAGTTTCAGGGCTGCAGTGCAGGTGTAAAAATGGCTTCAGGCAGGTGCTCTGTATTCTAATCACAGAGCTTCAGATTGCCAATCTTTATGACAAATACATATAATCAGTACTACATTTCTTACCCCAGCATCTTGACCAGAGCAGGGATGCCTCCAGACTTGAAGATTGCGAGGAGACCCTCTCGATGGTGGGAAAGGTTGTGTAAGGTCCCAGCAGAACAACGAGCAGTCTCCACATCACCACTATTTTGCATGGCACGAACAACTGCTGAAACCATTTGTGGTGAACGCATGAGGGCATGGCGTGATGCCTCCTTCTTTGACAACTGATGCACCATTACAGCTGCTTTATTCACGACAACCTAGGACAGAGAATAGGTTAGTTAGTGATGCCACAGCAAATTACATTATAACAAAAGTTACTAAGTTGGTAAATGAGCATATTAAAAGTTAATTCATTTAAACACATACCTGGTCCTCATCGTTAAGCAATTTAGTGAGCTCAGGGATGGCACGAGTGGCCAGCTCAGCATCGTCTTGATAGTTAATGAGGTTAACCACAGCATGTTTTAGCATTTGCGATGGCTCTGCAAGACGCTGTACGGCCGTTGGATGGGCAGCATCCAGTTGAGTAGGTGGGATCTGGATGCCCTCCTCCAAAGTCTCAGGGAACATAGCGGCACGTACACGCTGGGCCCGGGTCATGGCATAGCCCTCAATGTCTGAGAGAAATGCAAAATGACAATGCAATTACACTACAGAAATATATATATATATATATATAAAATATACTTCTAAGCAGCATGTCAACCACAGACCTGCTGTTTAGATTTTATGTGATTACATTTATTTTTCAGGTTAGTAATTCATTAGGCCTACAATCACTCCTGGTTATTTCTTAAGATAGGTCTTCAGGTTTACAGAAAAATGTTACACACTACTGAGTCAAAACATTTCCCCCCCCATCAGTGCACACCACTGCATACCACCAGACCAGCTAAGATCCTCAGGCACTGACACCACAAGACCTCTGAAGGTGCCCTTTGATATCTGATACCAAGACTGCTGGTAATCCTTTAAGTCCTGTAATTTCCAAGTTGTAGTTGACAGGAATCAGACTTGCCACAGCATGAGCTTGTAGTTGGTCCTGCCTTATGCCATTGTAGGTACTCATCACAGTTGATCAGGAGCACAGCATAAGCCAAGACACCCCAGTAATACTAAAGCAGGCGTTTTTACCATTATTTGACCCTTCTCAAAATTGTTCACATCTTTTTGTTTTAGCCTATATGTTAATCAACTATTCAAATGATACTCAGCATATCCAAACATGTTTCATTGTTACAAGAGTGTGAACAACAATTGAGCCATATCAGTGTCTCATACCTGTAGCCTCAGGAGTGAAGGGCTGGTTAAACTCCCAGTCATAAAGAGTTGGATCCTCCTCTTCAGCATCCGGGTTCCCCTTGCCGCTCAGGGATGGTGCTGTGGTAGTGACACCAGACTGAATGCCTGAGTCCAGATAGGACTGTTGTTGCCACTGACTCACAGCAACCTTGCTATCACCCATTGCCATGTCCAACTCCATCAAATCAGCTGCACAAAAAAAAGAAAAAAAAAAAAAGACAAAACAAGAAGTTACATACTAGAAAAATAGATCTTTACTTCACTCACTTCAAGCATGGTTTTCAAATAGGATATTTCACCAGCCTTATTTATGGAAGTGTGTTGTAGAAAAATAAAGAGTGACAAAGTTAAACTGACAAAAATACAACTGGTTAACTGAAACTAAAAAAAAATAAAAAAGCTTGCATTTCTCCAGTACTCTCAGGTACGGATCTGGTAATGTGAACATTACCCCTCATACCATCACAAGATGGATTCAGTTTACTGAAAGCGAAAACTGGATGAAACAAAATACTAATAAAAAACGAATTACTTGTAGTCGCACTCATCCCTTTCCCAAATTTTGCTTTTTATCATCCTTATAAATTCTTACACAGTTCATGTAACAAAACTCGTGAAAATGAACATTTCAGTACTCACACTGGGTAGCCATTGTTCTTGCCTGCCCTCAGCCCGCACAGCAGATATACCTGTAAAAAGAAAAATGTACACTGAGGAAAAACTACCAACTCACACGCAACTTCTTGTCTAGCAAAGCCAAACTCAAATCGTCAAGCTCTGGGTTTCTCCAGTGACTGTTCAATGTTAAATGCCACCGTCTACTCCTCTACCTGAATCAGTGATCAAGATGCTGTTTGGCTTGCTAACGTAGCTTCTGAGGGGAAATGCCGAGCCTCCACCTCCAAACGAGTGAGTAAAGAGGTGGGTATTTCCAGGCCAGCACGAACACAATTCACCATTCAGCGGCAAAGAACATCAAAGGCATATTTCTCCCCCTCCCCCTACCACGGCCAAGTTCCGACCTCGCAGCTTGGGTTTCCAATGAGAGAAACTACCCCCCTCCGCCCCGCAATCACTTCTATGACTCCTCCTCTCATGGTGGGTCCAACTACAAGCGTAACAAGCTGGCTAATCAGAACTAAACGAATAATAAAGAAGACAGCCAAATGTATAAGTCACATCAATCACCTAGTGTATTTTATTGTCATTTAATTCAAGGGCTAGCGTGTATTAGCCACCCCTATTAGCTAACAGGTTGGCTCTTACCTTGAAAGCTCGCTATGCTAGCCTAACGTGCGTAGCTAACCTATCCGCTAGTTAGCTAACATAAACAAACACTGTTTAGGAATCCGGCCACTGGCTAAAAATGAGCATGACCTGTCTTGAGCAGCAGACAATATTAGTAGCCGTTATTTTTCACAAATTAATTAATAAATGAAATCCCGACTTTCAAGCACACTCCCATTTTTTAAATTTCTGATTTGATAAGCACCGCTAGCCAGGACGTATGAGAAGTAGTTCCAAGCGCCACCGTACAAAACCTGCTGTGCTGCCAGCCAAATCAGAAAACCCCACCGGAGCCCCCTCCCTAAGCCAAAGATGATTTTCCTTGCTAAACCAAGCACTGACGCACTGTACAGTATTGTATAAAAGCGGTAGTAAACACAGCGTATTTACCAGAATTGAGCGGTTCCTCCGTGGTTCTTGTCAGGAAAAAAAATCCCCTTTCTCTTAGCTGAAAATAGGAGAAGGGCTGCTAGGTGAACCACCCGTAGAAGTCCGAACCACACCCGCTGCTGCTCCGCCGAAGATGCTGCTTCCGCCAATGCAATCAAACATCAAGATGGCGAGCGGAGTAATACAGTATTCTGCCGCGCTTGGAAAACTAGGCCCTCAGTTTTAAACAAAGTTTTGACATCAAAAATCACTGGATGGGTAAAATCACTATTTTACAGTAATATTCAGTGGTGATTTCTTATATTAAGACCGTTTGCCCATGTTGGCTCATATGTTTTATAAGAAGGCAAATGAGAGTTTTTAATATGGAAGCGGCGGTGGGGTAGTGGAGGGGAGAGCGATGTGCCTTCATTAGACAGGAATGAGATTCAGCGGGTACTAATATGACAGAGCGGTTTGATTAACATGCAGCAAATGAAAATGGCACAAATATTGTCCCCTAATAGGACTCTACATTCATTTACCTAGCTTAATGGATTAAGTCGCAATTTGGCAAACATGTACGTTGCACTTTACACACCTGTACACAGTTAAACACGGATTTTACAAACGCTTGGCTGCAGTAGTTAATGGAAGAAGAGGGGGGTGGGGACAAAGTAAGCTACACGTTATATAAAATTCCTATATTAATTACGCAATTAAATGTGTTTGGAATCCACAGCCTGTGTGTAGTAAACATCCAATTATGTTTTAATACATTCGTGCTTGTGCTTAAGCTTCTTAGAATTGCATAGACAACCTCAAACAATTAGTTATTTGACTGCAGAGCTCAATTTGATCTATTTCATCTATTATAGATTTATGAAAAGAGAGACTGATGAAATGAACACATGCCAAGCAGAGAGGAATGCAGACCATTTGTGCATGTCCATGTGTATGATGCATGCCACAACCCAGAAAAGGTCAAAGTCCAAAGTGCTATTACGAAGCATATGCCCGCTGTTGCTACTCCTGTTACTATAGTGACTGGCAGTCTCTGTACAACAAGTTATAAGTTGCATATTCCTGAAATGTATCTAAAATGATAGAAGTCTGTGATAAGCCAATAAAAACATGAATTTGCATGTCTATGAAAGGTGTAAGTATTCTCAGTGATGCAGCCAGAGCAAATGAATCCACAAGACTGCATTACCGGTATATTACTTCATCTAGCAATATGAAGTTACATTTATTTCAGTGACTGCTTTTAGGTTTCTATCGTTTTTAAACTTTACTGTCTCAGTATTGCGTGTCCTTGGGTTCTAGGGTCTATGTTGTCCGTGGGCCTTGCCCCCCCGGTAGGGTCTCCCATGGCAAATTGGGCCTGGGTGGCCAGATGAAGAGCACTTCAGAAAACCCTTACGAGAGGAAGATCAAGGAAACAGTTCACCCTGTTAAGGATAGAGTTACTCCCATCCTGGAGCCAGGCCTGGGGAGGGTGCTTGAGGGAGAGTGCCTGGTAGCTGGTCCTTTGCTCAAGGAGCCTGGAGAGAGACTTCAATGCTCATACAGGTGACAACAGCGAGACCCAGAGAGGCATAATCCCACTGACACATCATCAGTAGAGGAAGCAGTAAAGGATGAGAGGGACAACTTGCTCATCACTGGGGGTGAGGTTCACTGAGGAAGTTAAACAAGGCTCTGAATTCTCTAGGACTTTCTTGGTTGACACACCTTGGTAATGTCGAGTGGAGATCTGTGGTGGTGGTGGTGGTGGTTCCCATCTTCAAGGAAGATGAGGTGGTGTGCTCCAACTATAGGGGGATCACATTCCTCAGCCTCCCCAGAAATGTCTTTGCTCGGATGCTGGAAAGGAGAGTTCATCCATTAGTCGAACCTTAAATTCAGGAAGAACAATGCAGTTTTCGTCCTGGTCACAGAATGTTGGACCAGCTCTTTATCCTTTCAAGGATATTTGAGTGTACGTGGGCATTTGCCCATCCAGTCTATGTGTTTTGTGAACTTGGAGAAGGCATTCAACATCATCCCTTGGGGTATCCCATGGGGGGTGCTGTGTGAGTATATGGTGTCTGGCCTGCAGTTGTATATGACATTCCATCCCTGTACAGCTGCAGCATAAACGTGGTCCTTATTGCTGGCAATAAGTCAGACTCATTTCCAGTGGACTTTGGACTCCACCAGGACTACCCTTTGTCACAGATTCTGTTCATAATTTTTACAGACAGAATTCTGCCTTGGTGACCTCAGAATCTCATCTCCGCTTTTTGCAGATGATGTGGTCCTGTTGGCTTCATCAGGTAGTGGCCTCCAGCTTGCAATGAAATGTTTTGCACCCGAGTGTGAAACGATGGCTATACAAATTAGCACATCCAAGTGAGGCCATGGTTCTCAACAGCAAAAGGCCACCCACTCTGAGTCAGGGAAGAGGTGCTGCCCAAAGTAGAGTAGTTTAAGTAGCAGTTTGTTCACAAGTGGGAGAACAGGGAAGCAGATTGACAGACGGATTGGGGCTGCTGCAGTGATTTGGACACATGGTCTATTGTGGTGAAGGGAGAGCTGAGCATAAAAGCGAAGCTGTCAATTTACCAGTCGTTCTACGTCCCTAACCTCACCTATGGCCATAAGCTTTGGGTAATGGCCGAAAGAATGAGACTGCAGCAAAAACGAGATTTCTCTGAAGGGCGGCTGGTCTCTCGCCTAGAAACAGGATGAAGAGCGCAGTAATTTGAGAGAAGCTCAGAGTAGAGCTGCTACTCCTCCACATCGAAAGGAGCCAGTTGAGATGGTTCAGGCATCTGATTAGGATGCTTCGTTGGCACCTCATGAGTGAGGTATTCTGAGCAAGACCTACCAGGACGAGGCCTTGAGGTAGACCCAGGACTCGCTGGAGAGATTATATCTCTCGGCTGGCCTGGGAACGCCTTTGCGTTCGCCCGGGTAAGCTGGAGGAGGTGGCTCCAGCTTACCTGGGCTTGTCCAAGGTCACTGCAGCAGGAGAGGGTTTGTCTGCTTATGCAGCCCCTGCAACCCAGCCCCGGATAAACTTTAATACGATTGTTATTTTGTGATCCCAACATTTCATGCTGTATACCCTTTTGTTTCCATCTGAGGAAGAACACTGTGCTCAAAACTGTGCCTGAAACTAGGCAGTTCATCCATTTGTATGCTGCGAGTGCAAAAGGCTACAACCAATTATTTTCATTCTTCAAAATAAAGGCTAATCCAGCATTTAAAATCTTGTCCAAGGTCACTTCAGCAGGTGAGGGTGGGCTCAAGCCAAGCTGCCTAACTTGTAAGCAGAATTTGTCCATTATTAAAAAATTATTACAAAAAAGTATGAATTTATATCCAGGGTGAGAAATAGAGGTTTTGAAAAGACAAAACAGAAGCCGGGTGGATGAATCCGAATAAATACACCTTTTATTTGACTGATTGACAGATCTGATTATACAAACGCCAACACAGAGCTCTGAAATAACAGGACCAATCAGCGAGACAATGACTGTACATTCTTGTTGTGACCCTCCCAGGTTCAGACCCCCCCCCCCCCCCCCCCCCCCCCCCCAACCCCCCCCCCCCCCCACCCCCACCAACAACAAAACACACAGGTATCTT
>VOQJ01000561.1:13616-33219 GCA_015052665.1 Apistogramma diplotaenia | reverse complement strand
TAGGGGGGGGGGGTTGTGTGGGGGTGGGTGGGGGGGGGGGGGGGGGGGGGGGGCATTTGAGTGTTGGTGATTGGGCGTTCTTCACATTTGCAGCTACCATTCAGCCAGTTTACATTCTCAGTTCATTTGAAGCCAGAGAGTGACAACATGGCAAAGTTGAGTGTGAAGTTGCATGGTGTTGTTGTTAGCTAGCCTGTCCTCATATTCATTATCTTTCATAACATCAAGTCATGAATCTTACTGAACAAAAGAAACCAGCAGCTGCCACTAAGGTGCCGCTGAGGGCCGACAAACTTTCCTCCAGTCATGTCACAAAATGAGACAAATGTTTGCAATGCAGTTTAAGTAGGAGACCTCCTTTAAAAAAGTGATTTGGGGCAGTTTGCATACACGTGTATATTCTGCAGCTCATTCACTGACTTCTAAAGTCAAAGTGTGTGCGAGTACTACCAGATGTGGTTGTTTGAGCACCATCAGCTTTGCTAGTATCATTTTAATCACCGCAGTGGTTACATCAAAGCACGTGAATAATGAGTATTGGCTAATTCAGTTAGCATCATCTCTACTCAACACGCACAGAGTAAGCATGGGCTGCTCATTGTTGGTGGCATACTGTTACTCTGCTGAGTGCGTACACTGTTTTAGCTGTTTGACAAAAGGCTCCAGCTATGTCCAGTCCTGGTGACACTTCATCCACCCATCCATCCATCCGTCCATCCATCCATCCATCCATTCCCCCTGTCATCCATCCATCTATCCATTCCCCCTATCATCTATCCATCCATCCGTCCATCCATCCATTCCCCCTATCCATCCATTCAACCATCCATCCATTCCTCCTATCATCCATCCATCCATTCCCCCTATCCATCATTCATCCATCCATCCATTCCTCCTATCCCTCCATCCATCCATTCATCCATCTGTCTATCCCTCCATCCTTCCATTCCCCCTATCATCCATCCATCCATCCGTCCATCCATCCGACCCACCCATCTTCTTCTGCTTTTCCAGTTCAAGGTTGTTTAAATGATTGTAATAGAGACAGCAAAGCATGTTTTATAAGAGCAAATGAATGCCCCTAACATGTATTCATATCCGTATCTCTATCAGTTACTTACTCATATAGCCTACCCTTCCAAACAAACATGTTTTGTAGGAACACAGCGCTAGTTTTCATCACTTTCGCCCCTTTTTTAAATTAAACAAATAAACAAACATCTGTTTGTATTTTGTCATTGTTGTTTATACAGTGTATCCCATTGAAAGGTTGTTTGTTATGTCAGTTTTCACTTCGTTAATATCCCTTTTTGCATTTTTTAAATCAACAATTATTCATTGCAGTCTAATTAATCTTTAATGATGACTGTTTAATATACTACTGAAAAATTATGAGTTCTTAAAAAGAAATATTATGGAAATTGATTCTGTATTAATCAGTTAATTTCAGTATATTATCATTAAGTAATCAGTCATGATTAGCTGAACTGTCTGCAAATAACACAAATTGTATTTTGTTTTACTACACAGTCTGTGAACTACTGGCCAACTTCAAGGAGCAATATTTCTAGTAGTGAGCAGAATTGTGCCCACAAGAAGTCCACAGAATAATAAGAGCGCAATAATTGAAGCGTATCATCTGCCCTATGTAGAGAATTTCCTATCCCTCTGCACCAAACAAAGCTTCTGGGGCTTGCTGCTAATCACTGCCCTTTACCTGTTGTCATTCATCTAGAGGAGTCAATTGGTCTGCTTCTGCAGGGTGCAGAGGTAATTACAATTTGGCTATGACTTGTGTTTGGCTCTATTGTCTGTCTCTGCAGCACACATGCTGGGATATTGGGGACTTGATGCTCAAAAGCTCATTCAGGAGAGTTCCACTTTGACTACACAACTCAATGTTCCCCCAGAGAGCTCTGCCACTAACTAAACAAAGCTCAGCCGAGATGCGTCAAGATCATCGCAGTGAAAAATACCTGAACCTATTTTTACCTTTCATTTTATCCTTTATCTGTTGAAATACCATTTTCAATATGTCCTAAGAAGCAGAATATTTTTTCTTTCACTGCATCTGTTCCATTCATGGGTGATTGAAAAAGTTGCATAGCAAGAAGAACAATTTCACAATATTGCTGTCTAGATAATTTTTCCCAGATCTGTCTCTCTTCACATTCTGATTTGTATTAATATTTAATCGCATTATAAATTGGATGAGAAATACAATTATGTAAGTAAATACACCTGTCCCATCAAGCAAGAAATTGAGAAAATCCCCCAGCAAGTAGCTTTATTCTCAAGGTGAGATTTGGGAAATGAATGTATAAACCTGGAGAAGATTTGCAGCACCATAATCCACATTCCAATTCATCTAGTGCCTAGGTATGTCAAATAAACTCCTTACAGATGCATGATGATCCCTATATCTCCTGTTTATAGTTATCTTCTTCAGTATCAGTTATGGAGTTATGGAGAATAGTTCATTTGTGAGTGATTAGAAACACAATCCACAGGAGCACTTTGAAAACACTCAATGGGGGAAAATGCTTGATATCTATGCTGATGTGAACTGGGTAATGTGTTAGGAATGAAAGGACAAAATGGACCCAAACTAGGCAATTTTGCTGAAATTTAATTGCAGCAACTCAAATTGGTATGCGGTAGTTTGGCTCCCACATGCTTGCCTGACAACATTGGGCATGCTCCTAATGAGACAACAGATGGTGTCCTGGGGATCTCCTCCCAGATCTGGACCAGGGCATCACTGAGCTCCTAGATAGTCTGAGGTACAACCAGGTGGCATCAAATGGATGAAACATGTCCTTAATGTTTCTTTGACCATTACCTTGAGGTCAAGGTTGCCCAGATTAAAACCCATCTGAGATTTTTTGGAGATACATCTACGATGTGAATTTAAACATCCTAGATGACATCATTCTCAAGTTGTCACCATTCACAAGATTTCCAAAAAACTTGACCCCTGATTTACGACCTTTCCCAATGTAGGGTTAACCAGTCAACTTCCATCCAAGTTTGGTATGAATTGGACTTGTAGTTTTGCTGTAATATTGCTAGCAAACAGAAAGTCAGACAGACAAACAAGGCAAAAACAATGCCCCATTCTGAGGAGGGGAAATGCCAGTGGTCTCCACCTGTAAATAATAAACTTAGAACAAAAAAATAGGAAATGTGTGTTTGGTTTGATTATTCCAAAAAGAGCGGGTTTCCTTAAAGTGGCTTGTGACTTAAAGGGTCACAATACAAATGAAATACTGTATACATAGAGTACAAGACAAGAATGAATATTGCTTTTTTTATGGTTTGTTTTGGACCGACAGCAGCCAAAACCCAATGTGGGGTTTTATTTACTCCTTGGCTAAAGCTAAAAGTCAGGACTGATCCAGCAGTAAAATACAACAAGATCTAAGTTACTGTCAGTTAGTTGTTTGCCTTGACAGTCTAATCAAACTGCTTATAACTGCAGATTCAGTGAAGACACCAGGCGTGTTTATAATGTAGCTGTGATGTTCTTTGTAATTCTACTAATTCTTGTTCAGCCAGTTTCCGCTCACCTATTAACAGAGACATATTTAGACATAAAAAAATGAAATTCACTTTTATGTCTGACAATAAGCGGCTAATGAGCATAATATTTAGGATCACAGAGACATCTTATGTTGAGGTTGATGTTTGTGCTGCCCACTCTCATACTCCAGATTAGAGTCAGGCTTGTATAAATGTTCTGTCTGCTCTTTAAAATAAATATAAAAGTAAAAGGCCACGTTTTTCAGTGTGTACAGCAGCTGTACCTTAAACTGCGTAACCATTATGTGTTATGTGTTGCATTTGAAAAATGCTGCTTGGGGTGTTACAAACCAACAGGAAACTACCTTCTTATTCTGCTGTATTTGATTTTGATACACAGGAGAGTGGGTGAGGTTATATTTTAATGTACTGCCACATTTAGAGCAGAAGGTTGTCAAAGCAGATTCATTTACGTAAACTCTCTTTATATAAATCATTCTAGATTCAAATGTTGTTGCTGTGCATGCACATGTATACCCATGGCAACCGTGAAATTACACACCCACCCAGTGTAAATCCCAGTTTAACCACTGGTTAGAGTTATCCATAAATATAAGTGTGTATTTGCAGATTGATACTTGTAATACTCAAGTCACACACCCCTTACTTTAAAGTTACAGAGTACTTCCAAGACAAAGCTTAATTGCTGTTGTCCCATGGAAAAACATTAAGTATCAGCTTATTAAATATCAACTTAGTATCAACAGTAAATTTTCATCCCAGTGCCAGGGTCTCTTTTGTTGGCTTCAGTGCCTCAACAAACTGAAAAAGAAACACTTTCATAAATGCTGAATTAATTTATACAATTTATTTATATAAATGTATTATAGAGTTAACCATGCTATGCAACATAAGAGAACTAGCCAGCTTAGAAAGCTACTCCCTCCATTATGTAGGCAGTTAATCAATTATAATACAAGGCAGGTAAATTCAATTAATACGTACATGAAAAAGTGGTCTGGAACAGCCCTCATACTGGCAAAAGGTCGTGGCAGCAACAACCACCTGCAGTGACGCAGTGTTATTACTGAGGAAACTTACAATACAGGTGCTAAGCAGCTGATGGAGACTGAAATTTGCCCAGATAAATTAGGAGCAGATGGGCCTATGCAGGTCTGTTTAAGTAATTAAAGTTTTGTGGCTTACATAGTTTTTGCTAATTGACTACTTGTGATACTTAACACTATTTTGGGTTCAAAGCCCCCACCCCCCCCCAACCCGCTAAAGCTAATTACCTGTCAACTCCTTTTTATCTGTTGCTGACCCCGGTGGTGGAGCACAGAGTTTAAGTTCCTCGTGGTAGCTTTGCTTTGTTGTCACACTTTCTCTGATTAGTTTAGTTTTTATTCACTTTAAGCTTTCGCTGTCAGTTCCTGCTTGGCTAGGTTCAAGGACTAAAAACTATTGCTTAGGTTTAGGGAAAGACTGTGGTTTGGGTTAGGCTATGCCCATGTGACGTAGTCCTGAGCAAACGTACGAGCTGGGGGCCGAGGGTGAGAACATTGCCTTGGCCGAGTGCATCACAACAACGGCTCCGGAGGACACCTTGTGCACTTCTCTCTGGAATGAGAAGCGGCTGGTTGGTCTCACTTGAAAAACTGCATTGAAAAAATACACACCTTTCTGCTTTAAACTGACAAGTGGAGTTTCAACATTTTGATGAATTTAAGATGACAGATCGTGTTTGCATGAGAATATGTTGTGATGTTTTATTCTATAATATATTTATATTGCATTGACTGCATATAAAGATGTTGGACATTGTATTTTCTGATTTCAGTAAAAGCTGCTTTTTGTAAAATAAGGTAAATAGTAATAAATACTGACATACAGCTCAGTGCTGATGCATTAAGAAGCAGCATCAGGGCTTCACATGTGAACGCTGCTTCTTTGCTGGTTCTCACTGAGCATTTTTCTCTGAAGATTTTGCAGCATTATATCAGCACAATGTGTCAGGCGCTTGCTACAGTCTACTGAAGAGCCAAGTGACTCCTGGGAAACAGAGTGGTGTGAAACTTCCTGTGCAGAGGTGCACTTCCTTCCCACAGTCACTGAAGCGTGAGGAGAATCCTGAAAGATGACGGACGACTGGAAGCTCTCCGATTTTTCATCTAGACCAAGTCAGAAACCATGACTGCCTCTCCGTGATGAACCCGGCCTGCCCCGCCTCTCCTTCCTCTGAGTTGGTGTAGCTGCATCGAGACAGGAGGCAGATAATGAAATCACACAGGATTATGTGTCACAATTGACCTGTATGGACCCTGTTTCTATACTTGAAAGTAGAATTGAATGAAAAGTGAACAAGAGAACATAAAAAGAGGAATTCTCAGTCGTGCTCATTTTTGTTGGGTTTTTTTCTATATTTCAATCTCTTTTCAGCATATTCTTTTTGCATCGTTTTCTCTTCCTTTAGCTATGACAGTCTCCCTTCATGTGGGAAGGGGCTGCTAATGAATGTGCATGTGCATGGTGGAAATGTGTGGGTCTCCAACACAGCTTTCTCTCTGAGTGACAGAAGCTCCACGAGGGTTTAGAAGCTGGCTTAAGAGTTTTTTAAAAAAGCAAACAAGGAACATCTTTTTTCCAGATGGCCACTGCAAAATAGAGGAAAATGTACTAGTGGAAGCGCCTGCCTGAAGTACTACAAGTTCTTTTGAGCAGAACTATTGATGTCTGACAGAAAACAGTCTATTTATATGAAGAAAAAAAATAACACAAAACAAAACAAAACTCACACAATCCTGCTTGGCCTGTTGGTTTTGTAATGGTCCTCACTGGTGGTCACGGCGCTCAGTCTGTGTTTGGAAAAGTGACAAATACAAAATAAAATTCCTATCAAAGCTATCAGGAGTGAAGCATGAGGACAGAGTAAATGTTTATTTTGCTATTCTTCCCGGTTTGCTAAGCCTGCTCCTATCAACCTCTGCTCTAATCTCTGAGTATCTGGTGTATACTCCAAACTAAATTGCTGTTTATTCTATTCTGTGGGTGTCAAAGCCCTCGTCTGGTGTTGAATGCTATCGGGGGAATGAGGGTCCCAGGATGCTCAACACTGCTGCTGACACAACACTATTTCTGAAAGACCTGCCACTTGATTTACCCAAGCAAAATGTCACAGTAATTGTGAAGATTTCTATCAATGGGAAAAAGCTGACGAGGTCCCACAGCCATCAGATCTGACAGACTTAATATGTGCTCAAATGTTGTCTGCCGCACTAAAGGCTTGCAGGTTGACCAATTTTACCCGGAATGTTCCACCTCAGCTGGTATTGACCGAGCCGAAGGTTTTCACTTCTGTAAATCTAGTGTGAAGTGGAGCTTTAAGGTTGTGAAATTGTGTTTTTAATAAGCTGGGATTACTTCAAAAATATTTTATCACACCTTTTAGCGCTTGCTTTGTGTGCCATCTCAGATAACATGAAAACAGAGTGGCAGCTGGTTTATAGAAATTAGCAAATCACGGGTGTGCTTTGATCCTTCGGTCCCCCCCGGGTGGTGTTCAACTAAAATTAGTTGCTCATTTTACATTTCCTGATTTAAAACTGGGAAACAACAGTAAGCTGTTAAGAAACCTTCTGCTCATAATGACAGGAATATGATGATGTACTATTAATTCCATAATATGTCAAATTGCTACTAAGAAACTAATCAAGCAATACTGACATTCCTTACATATGGCATCAGAAATTACATGCAAGTAGACTAAACAAATGCATATATACATATATAATTTTTCATTAACACAGAAAATCTAATTGTGTTTTAGTTATCTTAAAATTTGTACTTTGTTCTGTTTATAATAATTCAGCAGTTCATTAGGTACAGACTGGACACCATTTTTTCCTTCAGAACTGCCTTAATTCTTCATGCCACATATTCAATAAGGTGCTGGAAACATTCCTCAAAGATTTTGCTCCTTATTGACATGATACTGTTAAATGCTGATTTGTTGGTAGCACATCCATGATGCCAATCTGCCATTCCACCACATCCCAAAGCTGCTCTGCTGGGTTGAGGTGACTGTAGCACCCGTTTAAATACAACGAACTCACTGCCATATTCAAGAAACCAGTTTCAGGTGTGCGTTGTGACATGGCATGTTTCAGATATGGTCACTATTACGGGTCCCAAAGTGTGCCAAGAAAAGACCATCCACACCATTGCACTACCACTACCAACCTGACCTGGTGATACAAGGTAGAATGGATACATGTTTACATGTTGTTTATCCAAGATTATGCCAAATCAAGACTCCTGAGACCAGGAAATGCTTTTCCAATCTTGTATCGTCCAATTTTGGATGAGCTCATGTCAATTGTAGCCTCAGTTTAATGTTCTTAGCTGCACCTTTAGAGATCCTCTTCAGTTTGTTTGGCTTACTGTTGCCTTCCTATCAGCTCAAAGCAGCCAATCACAATTTGAGTGAGTGATTGAATAGAAATACTTGCACAGGTGTACCTAACTAAATCACTAGAATTTAAAGCCACTTTTCATGTCCACATATGTTTAACATACTGCACGTGCACCTGAATTGGCTTCAAGTTCAAAGAACTTTGTCTTTTAGAATCCCACATGGAAAATGTTTTCACAGTTTTTAGTAGTATCTTAAGTTTTTTTCATTTGCTGGTTTTTCACTTCTTGTTTTGATTTCAATACAAGAGGTTTAGGCACCTTGTTAGTCTGGCAACGTGTTCTGATAAATATTTGATTCGGGTTAAAACACAGTTAGTTTCAAAGTTTATTTTTCTAATATCCTGGGTGATGAGTCCCTTCAGAGGACTATTAAAAAATTTATGTCATCAAATGTATACTACCAATTGGATGAAATTATTTTTAAGTTTATGCTGCCAATCACAAAAACAGGATAGGTTGTGTCTGTGTATGCAAACCAATCAAACATAATCACACTTTGCCAGGAGCCCGCAGGAGGAATAGGAGGGAAAGTCTAAAGTTAGAGTTTCCCGATGGGATTGAAGTCATTGGTGTTACAGATGTAATGAAATGATACAAATTGTGTGATGTGTAACAGTAGGCATGCAGGAAATGATTTGGTTTCTGTGACAAAGATGTGTTGATGTAAATGTTCAAACACCCTTTCAGATCTTTTTTCTTTCTTTTTTTTGTTTGATAGGTTTAGTTGGTTGTTTTTCAGCACAGACATCTACTATTACAGTAATACTGCAATTACAGACCAGTTCAAACATTATTGCCCTCTTGCAATAGAACTAATGTCATTTTCATCAAATATTCAAAACCAATGGACATTTGGAGCTTAGGCAACTTTTGAATTCAACAGTCTACAACCCTTCTGAATTGCTACCATGCAATTGGCTGGTTAGATCTTTCTAATAACGAAATAGATGTATCTAATAAAGTGTTTAGCGATTCCGTATTTAAAATGTGCAACTGTTCAGTATTTTCCGTGTAAATGTTTGCTTCTTGCTAAGTTTATTCAGGAGTTGGATCTGTTCCATTTCCATGAGATAAGAGTTAGTGGTTATTTGAATGTTTATATGGCCTTCAGTGTCATCAAATAATGGTACTTACACCTAAGACTGAGACCAGAATGGCCAAATAACACAAAGCAAAGGATCTTTTGTTTCTTGTAGTCATTTTGAGACTTTAGAAAACAAGGGAGAAAATAATCCCAGTTTTCTGAATTGCATCCAAACTGGATAACCAAGCATCTTGTTGTTTACATGCAGTGTTTCGGTTTTGTAGAAATACAGGAAGTTGTATATCTAATACTGAATGTAATGAGGCACAAATTAAGGTTGTTTGTGTCCTGTCGCAGACCTGAAATTAACAAGTTTTATTTACTTCATTAACCACAATCTTTCCCTAACAGTTTTGTAATGAAAAATTCAAAACTGTGGCTACTAAATGAGTTTGCAGAATAGGCTTGCATAATAATCCAATAGTTCCAGTCTTGTCCAAGAGTAAACAAGAACACAGCATGACTGGCATGTTATTTTAGTCCTTTCTTTGTGTTTATTTCAGGTAAGAACACCAGAAAAGGGTAATTTTAAAGATAAAAGGGGGTTATTGTATATGCACTTAGGCTGGGAACAAACCTTGAGTTACAGACAGGCAAGTAAAAAAGCAAAGTGAACTATTTCCACTTAGATGTAAGTGTCAAAATTGATTCAAATTAAATATTGTGAACTTCAAAAAAACAAACAATTTTACCTCAGTGCTAACCAAAGGCTGAAAAGGGGGATCTGGAGGTGCGATTACACATCGTCACAGTGAGAGTTTCAAAAACAATTAATTTTGGTAATAAATGGTTGAGAGAAATAACCGGGTATGTTTAAGTTTGCCAAGAGCTGTATAAAGTTCTGGGCTGTCCATATTTGAGCTTCAGTTACTGCATGTGTTATTTAACCGCTCCCTTGTGAACCCTTAAAACTGCTTTACTACTAATTGCATACCAAAAAAGCAACAATGAGACTTCCCAAAATAAAGCTTCAGCTTGCCTGACACAAAATGTATACAGAGAACAGCATGTGTAGTGTAGTCGGGGTGTTTTATGTTGTAATGATCAGCTTAAATTCGTAATGTGGCATTTTAAAGGTGCTTGGTTTGCTATGTTATAGCCTGAAAGTTTGTGAAAAATGATAAATGTCCAAAGTTTGAAAGTTTGAAATGAACAATATTAGCATTTTTATAGACTATGAAGTTTTCTCGGATGGAGGAATAGAAGTAATATAATGCTTTATGTCTTAAAGCATACAGCATTGGAAGTGACCCATAAACATCTGTCCTCGTATAACTGCCTTCATTCTCCCTTTCTTTCTATATGTGCGAATTATTTTCGCTTTATAAGGCTGATTCTTTTGTTGTGCTGCTTCTCAGTCAGTCCAGCTCTTGTTTGCGAAACCTGTGTTTTGTTTCAGACTCATGACGGTGGAAAAAAGCAGAGAGAACGTACTTGAACTCCATGTGATACTTCAGAAAATCATACAGAAAAAAAATATATAAATTGTGCCAACAAAGTGTACCGACACACATACAATTATATATTTATCACCTTCAAACTTTATGTCCTCCAATAGGAATCATTTGAGTGAAACATCACAGTATTTTTCATCCAGCCGAGTATGTAATTTATTTAACAGAGGGTTTGTGTTTCACCCTGAAGTCTTTTGTGGTTCTCCACCTTTGAAATGGAAACAGGAAGGCAGGAGAGACATCTGCCTTGCTTTTAATGGGTATCACAAATGTTTCAGTAATTCCACTCCATCTGAAACTTCCCTCCCCTTCAGCACACTCCCAAATTACAGCAAAGGAATGAAGCTGGGACTCGTTGCCTTGCAGAGCCTTGGTGTTTTCCCCAGCTAAGAGGCTCAGAAAGATTCATCCTGTGGATTTGCATCATGGAGGCCAGCAGTCAGTCCAGCAGCCAACAGATTCTTTGGAAAGATGTGAGTCAGATTTCTTCTTCTCTTTTAGATTTATAGCACTTAATTAATTAAATCATTTTAATTATATATATATATATTTTTTTTTTAATGTGCATCAAATTTAAGTTCACTAAAGTCTTGAGAAAGATGTGATTTAGTCGTGCAGTATTTACACTTTAAGTTAATTGTGTCAGAAGTCTTCGTCTTTTTGTTTTGAGTTGAGAAGTGTGGCTTGATCTCTTGCTGAATGATGAGAGTTTTGCCCTGAATATTAAATTTTTCATCTAAATCGTTTTGGCTTTTCACCTTGGCTTTCTTCTTTTATTTCCACTCTCATACATAGTCTCATCTGGACCATTTTATTTGCTTTAGATCTATAATATCCTCGCCTCTCAAATGAAAGGAGCATACAAATATACACCAATTTCAGACTTTATTATAAAGGACCAAGACAGGCAGGATTTTTTGCTCTGAGATCTTTCCTCTGCTACTTTTTTCTCACACGCTTGATTTGTTGGAGAGAACTTGCCAAAAAAAAAGAATAATAAAAATGAGCACAGGGGTAAAAACATTCACAGCAGTGTAATATTTTTTTTCTATATGCGTGTCTTCTACTGTGCATCAAAGAAAAGGTGAAATTTTGTTCAGCAGATATTCATCATGAATGCACTGTAAGTGAATTGTTATGATTAAAAAAAATCACCTGTGCCTTCTCACTTGTATTATAGAATTGCTTTAGCGGGAATTAAAATGCTCATATGAGTGTGGCCCAGTGTGATAAACCACTGCCTCTGCGTGTTGGTTATGTAGGCTACCTTTTTTTTTTTTCTGTTGTTGTTTTCTCAAAAAAGTGCTCATTCTGTGCATGATAACAGCAGGGGGCTCCAGGCACTCTTCCTCACAAAGCTCAGGAGAAATTGCCTGGCTGATTCTGAACTCCTAAACCTTTAAACACTAGTTGGCGGGTGCTGTGCACTCAGACTGCTTACTCTGTCTCCATCCTTGCCTTTATTTCTGTCTGTCCGTCTGTCTTTCAATCCCACATTCTTCCTCTGAGTATTCGATATTCAAAGCACAGGCAGAGAGAGGTTTGTCCTCTTGTTAAGTTTCCACTGCTTATGCAACCTGCCACAGGAGAGCAGACGTTTTCAGCCACCACGTTTTTTTTTTCCGTTCAGAGAAATTTATAGTGTAAGGAATTTCTGGCTCCCTGATAGTAGCCCTCTGTTTTTCATCATGCCCTAGGAATGTGCAATACTTGTACCTCACATTTTTGTAGCTACTGTTCTTAATATGTCAAATAAAAAACAGCAGCCGTTCAAAAGTATAAATGAAGGTTTTTAAGGGGCTATCTTGAATAATGTATTCTCTGTTCTTCCCTAAAGTTATGCTGCTGATGCATTTACTGGCCAGAAATTCATCTTGCTGTTAGTCATGCCACATACAGCATGCATTGCTTTTTGAAATAAGAAAAAAAAAAGACCGGACCAAATGCATTATTTGGAAGAATTATGACTAATCTTTCATCAGCATGCCAGTCAGAGGTTACAAAAGGCATGCAACTATTATTCTAAAATAAATCCTGCATATTACACAAAAAGTCACTGTGTTAAAACGCTGCCCAATCTGCCAGGGTTAACTGCTGTAACAACCACGGCCACAATAGAAAAAGAAAGCTGCTTTATCATCATTTAAAAGACACGAAGATAAGCGGCATTAATTTTGCTAACTGAAGTTGGTTCCCTTTTTTTTCATATCTGCTTTTCTGTTGTCCTCTGAGACCTTCAAAAGGGGTCCAGTGTGAATGAGTAGCTTTCATTTTCACCCTGCCTGAGCTCTGATGGAACAAAAGCCTGTCTTTATTAATTTGTGGCCTTAAGCTTGGGGAATTGACTACTGCAGGCAGAGTTTTAATTTGAAGAAAAGTTTAATAATTGTAACCTTTCTGTGACACGTGTAGCAGTGTGTTCTTCCCTGTGCCTGGATGGTAATAACTTTTGTCATCCAGACTCTCAGCGGTGGATACATTTTGCAGAATAGCCAAATCAAACTGCAGCTGTTTAGGTTAAATGCAGTACAGATAAAAACAGAAAACGGAGACATGGAAATTTTAACTAGAATTGCAAAGTAGAAGCAGCTATTTCAGGCATTATAGCAGATAAACTGCTTTAGAAAATACCTAGTTATTTGACAAGAGCTTTCAAGTCCATGCCATGTAAATAAAAATTCCCAAACTGCCTTTTGCAAGAAATATCCAATTACGGCGCTTCAACTTATATGCACCTGTAATAGCAGGTGAAAGCTAATTGAAAATGAACAAGGCCAGCCTTTATAAAACACAAAGAGTGATCTGGTGAGCTCAACAAGCTGCTCCAACTAAGATTTTCAGATGTGTTTTCCACCCTTGCTTGCTTCCTGAGCACTGCATAAATTACAAATCTCTTGAGGCCCACCTTCAGTTATCCCTTCAACTGGTGGAATAAGTAGCTGCAGATTTTCAGTCAGTGACTGAAAAAAGAAAAACCACGGTAGGTAATCCCCCACTAACCACACAGACATCTCTTTCATCACTACAGTGAACACTGCATCACATTTAGTCATTACCGGGGTTAAACTGGGATTTGGCATGTGGCTGAAACCGAAGATCATGTGTAGTGGTGCGTTGGGGGAAAAAAGAATCACTTAGAAGTCACATAATAATTTGTGTTTTGAGCTCCAGTAGATTTGTTTTCTATATATGCACAGGCTGACCTGTGCTGTGCTATGAGGTTTCCTGCTCTTTGGGGGATTTAGCCAAATGAATTCAGCAAGGTCTAAGTTGAATGATAAGATTTTACATGAACAATTCATAACTCATTAAATAAAGTTAGCATAAATTAGAACATTAACATGGAACATAGAAGATTTAAACCTATTGTTTATGAAATGTCACTAGCTGTGCAGTCATCAATCAGTCTTACAACAATTGTACATTTTGATAGCGACACACATTGTGATCCACGCATTTCAAACAGTTCAGCATCCGACATAAGCCAATGAAGACCCACTTCCGGAGTTCCGGGTTTATGGCGAGCTGAGCGTTCGCGTCACTCAGAGCTCCTTAATGAGTCCCGATTTTAATTGAAAACACAGTTAACTCCACTACATATACAGCTGCCAGAATTTGATCAGGTAAATGAACCAACGTAAGGAAGCGCAAACACTGAAAAAAGGACTTTTTAAACCAGCATTGAGCTGTCAACCAGAAGAAACGGAGCACGACTACGCTACACCAATGGAGGTGGCTAATGCTAGTAGCAAACAAGACAAAGGAGCTACCCAACACTCCTGAAAAAGACCAAACGGGAAAGGCTCGGCTCCATACTTGGTGCATTAGAGGCTCTGTGAAACGTGTTGATAACCATTTGGATGACCAACATGCTACAGCAGCACAGTGCAATGCTAGCCACAATCGCCAAAACTGTACAGATCAAATTGAAGACACTGCAGAGTGCAAGAACAAAGTTAAAATTTTGGAATCACAAGTTGAACTTCTTCAAAAGGAAAAGGAGGAAATGAAGAAGCGCTTGTTAAATCAAGAAAGATACAAAAAAAGACCCACTTCCGGATACGACACGCGAAGGCGGAAGTAGGCGCGGTCATTTGGAAACGTAAATACAGGTCGTATTTCGGCCCTGTACAAACAACGGATGCATACGTTTTGTTTGGAGGACACGCTGCTTTATTGACACCTGTACATGAAGGCATGACAGGGGTAATAAGAAAAATGGGATTTGCTGAAAGTGTAAGAGTCGTCATAGAATGACATCACTTTGTTATTACTGAGCAAGTATCTCCATCGGCTGCAGCACACACAAAAAAATGAACGCACTCAGCAGTGTTATGCATCCAATCTGTCTGTCAGATTTAATGACTCATTAACTGGAGGTCCTGGACAATCCAAATGGGCTTTCCCACTTTAACCTCTGATCATTACAGTGTGTCTTTCATTTAGATCACATTTTAGTTAAACTGTTTTAGTCAATTTGCATTCCAGCAACAACACGTTGTTACTTCTACACCGTTTTAGACTTGTTTCTGTTTTCATGTTTGAAGTAAAGATGAAGACTGTTTTAAAGTTGTTTTTGTGGGGGTTTTTTTATTATTATTATTTGTGGCTGATGTTTTGCATTATCAATGCTTCAGTGAGCCACTGCTCAAACCGGTTTCAGTGGCCAAGTGAAGTGCTGTACATGCATGGCCAGCCACATGTCAGGGCTTTTTTGTTCCAAAGCTGGATCCAGGAGACCAAAACAGTCACTGACCTTCCAGCCTACTGGATGATGCCCACTGATGTGGACAAGGTCCACACTGAGGTGAACTACAAGACTGACTTGTTCTCAGGTACAGCTAAAAAAAAAAAAAAGCACATGGCAAGTGCATCAGTGGAGAGAAATGAATATCAGGGAGATGTGCTGGCTGCACAAGTCCATGTGGGCACAAGCCCACAGTTTCTGACCTGTCACCATACTTCAGATTTTCCTCACTCGCAACCAGGCTGTTTTTCATTTAAGCCATGTGTAGTGCCAATGTCCCTACTGCACCTTTGTGTCCGTGAGAGCCTCTTACACAGTAACAGAGACAGAGGCGTGTGTGGTAAAAGCTCAGAGACAGATATTCATTCCCTGTTTGGTGCAAATCAAGAACAGGAATAATAGCATCTTCAAATACCCATGGCATTTGTCCACCTGAGTTTCCAGACCAGCTCTTGTTAACTGTGAGGATGGTGTGGGCCTCTGAAAAAAATAGCATTTGCCATCACATTACCATCACACAGGAAACAGAACACAAAGAGGAAGAAAGGCAAAGCTGTGTTAAACTAAAAGAATCATTAAAAAAACTTCAGGGGATCCCACGGTGTGTTTTTTTCCCTGCATTGTGTAGGAAATGCTGTCTGCTAATCAAATTAGAATTTAAGTGCTACCACAACTCGATTCTACAGGCACGATGACAGCTTAACCTCCTAACACCCTGCATCCACATATGGGGGTATCACATGATGGATTTGCTGCATCTTAAACTTCATTCAGTTCAATAGTGTTTTATACTAATGGTTAAAATAAAATATTAACCATTAGAGAAACAAAATTATGCATCACCATCTCAAAGACATGTCTTCATGTTCAGCTATTTTTAGTGCTGCTAATATTTATTTAGACTCTTTCTCTTCTGTTGATCTTTCTGAGTTCAGCTACTTCCTCAAACTACTTGTCTATTAGCCCCCATTCCTACAAGACTGCTCAAAGAAATCCTACCATTAATTAGTTCCTCTGTCTTTAATATGATCAATCTATCTTTATTAGTTGGCTGTGTACCACAGGCCTTTAAGGTGGTAGTAATTAAACCATTACTTAAAAAGCCATCACCTGGCCCAGTTGTCTTAGCTAATTATAGGCCAATCTCCAACCTTCCTTTAGTCTCAGAAATCCTTGAAATGATCAGATAGCTGCTGTAATTGTTTTATTTCCAGCGACGCGGTGTTATATGCACTTTTCGGTGCAATGTTTTCAGTTGGGTATTTATTTTTATATACAGCATAGAATATGTATTTGTTTTTTATGCTTGTCTTTTCTTACTTGTTTACTTGTCTCAGCCATCTCACCTGCCAGAACTTGAAGGTTACACTGCAGCTTTAATTAAACCAGTTGTATTTGCACTGTAACAGTCTCTATAAAAAAGATTATATGTATCAATATATAGAATCTGATGGCAAGCTTTCTGGATTTGTCGTCAGCTTGTAGCCTCAGTTATACTGACAAACAATGTTTGCAAAGGTTTTAGTTGCATCCGTGTCAGCGTGGAGAGCAACAAAAGAAGTGTATTTTCGTTTTCTATAATACCCTCAATAGCAAAACACACAGAAAACAGATGAAAAAACAGAAACAAAAAAATGATCACACCTCCTCAAAAACAACAAGTCTTGAGCAGAAAAGTAGGTTACCCGATATTAGACTAACTTTTTTTTTTTATCAATTATGTGTAGCAGCTGATCTCAAAATCAATAAAGACTTTCTATAAAGTTTAGGAATGTCTTTATGGAATTTTTGACCATTCTTCCAGGAGTGCATTTGCAAAGTCACACACTGATGTTGGATGAGAAGGCCTGGCTCGCAGTCCCAACGATGTTGGGATGAATTAAAGTGGAGACTGTCAGGTTGAGGTCAGAACTTTCTGCAAGTTCTTTCACACCAAACTCGCTCATCGTCTTTATGGACCTTGCTTTATGTACTGGTGTGCTGTCACGTTGAAACAGGACTGTTCCCACAAAGTTGGGAGCATGAAATCGTCCAAAATGTTTTGGTATGCTGATGCAAGTTTCAAGAGCCCAACTCTTGAAAAACAACCTCACACCATAGCCGCCCCTGTCAAACTTTACACTTGGCACAGTGCAGTCAGATAAGTACTGTTCTCCTGGCATCTGCCAAATCCCAGACTTGTCCATCAGATGGAGAAGTGTGATTCATCACTCCAGAAAACACGTCTCCACTGCTCTAGAGTCCAGTGGCAGCGTGATTCACACCACTGCACATGACTATGAACATTGAGCTTGGTGATATGAGGTTCGGATGTGGCTGCTCAGCCATGGAAACTCATTCCATGAAGCTCTTTACATACTGTTCTAGAGCTGATCTGAAGACCCCATGAAGTTTGGAGGCCTGCAGCGACTGACTCTGAAGAAAGTTGGTGACCTCTGCTCACTATGGGCCTCAGCATCCACTGACCTGTCTCTATCATTTTACCTGGCCTACCACTCCATGGTTCCCCATCCCTTCCACTTTGTTATAATACCATTAACAGGTGATTGTGACATATTTTGTTTCGAGGAAATTTCACGACCAGAATCACAGTACCACGCTGGAATTCACTGAGCTCCTGAAAGTGACCCATTCTTTCACAAATGTTTGTAGAAGCATTGGAGCGTACATTAACTAATGCACAGGATGAACATAATCCATTCAAGGCAAACCAAGGAACACTGTTCTCACTTGTA
Organism: Apistogramma diplotaenia; assembly: GCA_015052665.1. Classification (NCBI taxonomy): domain Eukaryota; kingdom Metazoa; phylum Chordata; class Actinopteri; order Cichliformes; family Cichlidae; genus Apistogramma; species Apistogramma diplotaenia. The sequence continues at coordinate 15,204 of VOQJ01000561.1, read as the reverse complement.
TGTTTGCACTTGTATTTGCTGTATACACATCAAACACAGTCTTTTGTTACTTCTGCATGTCCTATTACAACACTGTCCGGAATGTCAAATCCATAACATGCCAACAAAATATCCCGGCAATAGAATATGAAGGAGGCCATTGATCTTAATCACATGCTTGTCAATGATGCGACTTCCACAGCATTTGGATGAACGATACATTTCATGTGGTGTAATGCCAATAAGAAACATTAGGATGTGTGTATATTTGTAGCGGGAGGAAAAATCTCTAGGCTCAAGCTTTCAGATTTGACGCTTTCTAAATGTAAATTTCCAAACAGTCCACAATAACTGCTACATGATTGTCAACAGCATCCACAAAATGATGCGGCACGCTGCCTTCCAAGCAAGCGCACCAAAGGACTGAGGTGTGTCAGCATCATGGCTATAGCGTCTCTAAAATGTGCCGGACACACTCGTTTGGTGTGTATAGGTCTTTGGGCCATCTGTAGATGTGTCAGCACACCAATCACAACAGTAACACAAGGGAGCTCTTTGTAGGACTTGATGTTGTCACCTTTCAAGACGAACTCTTCATCTACCTCTGGGTGAGCTTTTCCTCCAGTTTCCTTCCCATTAACAAGTGATTAATTTCAGCACACCTGTGGCTACATAAACTGCATTCCTGCTGTTCACCAGTGTTGCCCTTTGATATAACATCCAACTGTGGCTTCTGCAAAAATTCATTCGCCTGTGACCTCTGTGCAGCTACATCGGGTGGCATGGCTTCATCCATCTTTGATCTCTGGCCAGCTAGGTCTGGTGGCGTCGCGGGCGCAATGTTGTTCCCTGGGAGAACTTGCTGTCCTCCGGTTAAACCGCTCAATCTGCGTTGCTTTGATTTCTGTCATGCCAAAGTGGAAGAATTTCATAGTCTGGTTTTCCAAAAGAAAAAAAAAAAGGATATGGATTTATGCAGCTAAACAGAGAACCAGAAAAAGAATCTGTCAGGAAATGTTACTGAAGTTGATGTTTGATCTTATTAAAGCTGCTGCCCACATCATGTAAAGCCTTGTTACTCTCTTTCAACATGTTGTTCATACTGTTTGCAGGAACATTTATGTCAGACTTCAAACGTTTATTTAGGAATTATCACAACATAGTGACACGGTCAAAAAACTGCATGCTCCCACGACTATTGCATCCCTCCATTTCAGTCACCTGATGTCACTCATCATAAAAGGAACAACATTTACAACCATTCAAATCCACATTCTCAAATCTTTACATGTCGTGCTTTAATTATGCAAGAGCTAAGAATGAGTAATGAAATGTGTCCAAACTTTAGATTAAACTTCTTATAAGGTGGCTCTTACAGCTTCTACTGAAGAGTCAGAACAGTGGAAAGCGGCTTACTTTTCTGTGTCAGAAGGTAAAATAAAAATACTCATAATAATCTATGTACCAGCATCTTTGAGATCAGTAAGGTCTCAGTCGCACAGGCAAAGACCAGCCTGTCCTCAAAGTGAAAACGTAGGCATTGGTCGTTTCTGCAGTCACGGATTACGACCAATATTTACGTTTTGGAAGGGGAAAAGGCGACACCTAG
>VOQJ01000559.1:28734-58420 GCA_015052665.1 Apistogramma diplotaenia | reverse complement strand
AGTGACTGAAAACATTTCACGTGTATTGAGCCAGCAAATACACAGCCTGTGTGTGAGAGTGAGAGAGAGTGTGTGTGTGTGTGTGTTGAAGCTGCTCTAGCTTGCAACCACTGTGGGACAGCTTGGCGACAGGCCTAATTCAATAACATGAACCTTCACACAAATAAAAAACACAGTTGCAAGAAAAGGTTTGCGAACACTTTGGAATTAAAACAATTTGTGTACTGATCACTTTCAAAATGCAGACTGATCTTTATGCGCGTCATAAATATAAACACTACTTCCAAAACCCTTTTGAATCAGGTGCTCCGATTAAGCAGGTGAGACTGGAAGTGTGGGTTGTAGAGGCGCCCCTTCCTATAAGTGAAAGCATTTTAGACACCAAGGACTGCTGCTTCTCTAACTGCAAAAATAGCACTTAGAGCAGAATCCTGAAGAAGAACCCAAAGAACAGCAAAAAAAACCTACAGAAATGTCTAAAACGTGGTAAAAATCTTCAGCACAAAACTTAAGATAAATTTTGACCAACACAGCTCTGCAAACTACACCCAAACATCAAAACACCATCCTAACTGAACATCAGACAACATCATGCTTTCGGGCTACTTTGCTCCCTCAGGGTTTGGACACCATGCAACCACTGAGGGAGCAACAAATTCAAAACCGTTCCACTGGAGAACGCTGAGGCACAAAGAGGGCGGATAACAAGAAGAGAATGAGCCAAAGCCAACAAAGTAAAACAAAACAGAATTTGTGGTTGCATGCAGTCAAGGTAGAGACCTGACCTCAATCCAGCCGAGTGCTGTCTGAGGGCATTTTCACCCCTAGTTAGTTTATTCTGGTCCAAATCAGTTGATGAGCTGGTAAACCCGTGGTTTGGTTTACTTTCACACAGAAAAAAAAAGAACCAAAATCCATCACTGCAAATCATGGCTGTGTCTAGGACAGAAGTAAACATAGAAAGAAGGTCCTGTGCTCTGGACCAGTGGATGACGGAGTATTTAATCCTAGCATTCATATTCACCTGGCTATTATTTTACAGTTTGTGTATTGTGCATGCCTGTGTTTCTCTGCTCCATCCTAGAAAGTAAAGCCTACCTGGCTACAAGAAGACGTTTAGTTCAAGCTTGCAGCTGGGTTGCAGTCTCACCATAAAACTTCCCTGGAGTTTGTCTGGATCGGGATCGAGACCTCAGTGTGGTGGTTTCATCCACACCCCAGTGTAATTACGCTCAAATGTGCGCAAAGGAGTAAAACCAAGGCAGAAAACACACCGGATCTCAAAGCAGTGTGTGAAAACACCCTGAAAAATCCCAGAGATACTGATGAACTCACTTCCTTTGCTTTGTTGTGCAAGTCTCAAAAGTGGCTGCAGCACACATGGAGAATGATGCAGCTAAAAGAGGTTCTAAGAGTTACTTAATTCAATGAATCACCTATTTTTCCCAGCATATATTGCAACTCAATGTGTTCAAAAAAGGCAAATAAATAAATGAATACAAACACATGCACTCATTACACATCTGTGCACTTTTAGTTGAGCTAATTTGCATTTTGCTTAACAGACCAGACCACATGAGTAACTGCTGGAAAACTCCTTATAATTCTTAAAGGTTTCTCAAACATTTTCCTGCAACTGCATGAACACTGCCAGAGAGATGAAATGAAAACAACGACTGGAGGAGGAGAGAGGGTCAAAAAGTGAAACAGGAGCAAGTTCAGGTCCGGTGAGTTTAAAAAGTTCACAAATAGCCAGTGGCATTTTGTCATTGACACACCCCTCACTGGGCTGTTCAAACCTGGCCAGGCAAGAAAAACTGCAGGTCACAAAGCTGCAGGCAAGCACAACAGAAGAGCTGATAATAACTTCTATATGACTGTTTGACAGTTGGGATGTATTCAAACTGCGTCTTCTCTTCCAGGAAAAGGAGTGAGAAGAAAAGTCAGTCGGGACAGAAACAAGTTTCACAAAATCGTTTCAAAAGGGAAAACGCTCAGCACGCTTTTGATCTTCATGTCCATTTCTACTTTCCAAAACGTCACAGTATTTCTTTAACTCTTTAAAGCCACATGTCCGACGTTCACGTTCACAGGCTGTCATAAGAGGAAGAAGTAATCTTCTTCGTCTTAGGACCTTGGATGTGTGGTACTGTGTGTATTTGAGACTACAAACAGATACATAAAGACAAATACACGCTCTCCGCTATAAACTGCACACACTCATTCATCACCGAGACGAATAGCACCGTCGGGAGAGCAAATAAAGACTTGGGAGGGTTTCTAAAGGTTCACATCAAACAGAAATGGAGGCATTAACTTGGTAGGAATACTGTAGCGGTAATTTCAAGCAGGTGCACGACTCTGACTGCTGTATACGTCCACTTTGAGGGGATAAAAATAAAACAATTTTGTTCTTTGCGGGCAACAATGGCTTCTACATCCCAGTGTGGTGGACAACCAAGTCAGCCTGTCAGGGATGAGGGAGGCGTAGGCTTTAGCAAGAAACCCAGCTAGATCAAATTCTTACTGACTTTGGCAGCTCCCGTCTCTTTACCACCCGAAGTGTCAGGCCTGGAGAAGGAGAGAGGAAGAAGACAGAAGAAAAAAAGAAAAGATGAGGTGAACACGGCATATTTATACATGCAAATACTGACTTTCTAACAGATGTAATGCTGAGGGGTGAGAATGGCTTTTAAATGTGAAATGCAATAAAGAACAGGTGTTAAATTGTTCTGGCTTCGTGACATTGAAACTGACTGTTTTTAAGACTGTTATTTATGGACTTAATCATTATTGGTGCAACACAGACTTAGTCAAGTGTCTAAAAAACAAACAAAACATGTATGAGTCTGAAAAGTGATGACAATAAATACAGACATGTCAGCCACAAAAGAATTAAAGTAAACAACTTAAATTTCCATTTTACAGCAGTTTATATCCAAGTCGTTTGTCCTCTGTGCCATTAAACTAAAGTCATTTGACAGCCATCTTTTTGTTAATTTAACAAGTCGTCAGTCAAGTGTTTTTCCATCTTTAAAAGGCAAAACCATTCTTCAAGAGAGAACGAGTACAAAACTGCCAACTACTTTATCTTTTAAGGCTGCGTGGGAGCACAGCCCCCCAGTGGTCTAAGAAAGCATTGCAGGTCAATCACAATAATCACTGCCTGCACTACCCCTCAGCCTCCTGGTAGTATAATCTTTAGGTGTCACAAATCCCCTGGAAGCACAAGTTCTAAAACACATAATTAGCAGGTCCCAGGAGACTTTAAAGGTGTGCATGAGCCTTGGTGACTTGGAACAGGCTAAGAACCAAGAAGAAACCACAGAGAATACTGTCACTACCTGTGATTGTTGGGTTATCGTGTTCAAAGTTTGGAGGTTGGGAATGCTTTAGAAATTAAAGGAGCTCTCTTTAAAATAATTAGAAACATTTTCTCTGTGACAATGTTTTCAGGGTCTTCTTACTTTCTTAACTTGTCAGATATTGCAATGGTAGAAGGCTGGGACCCTCTGTGAGCAGGGGATGGACTGCGGTGAGGGCGACTGGGGGTCCGAGAGGGACTGCGGCTGCCGCTGTCTTCCCGACGGTGTCCTCCACTGCTCCGACCCCCTCGCCTCAAGCTGCTGCCCTGCCGTGAGCTGGAACGGGACCTGACAGGGAAGAGAAAAAGTCCTTCGGTCACAGAACGCTGTTGAGCAGCTTCTGCAGTGCTGTTTGAAAATTCACCTGACCTTGTTCTTCTACGTGCCGAGTATCGTCTCCTATCCCTGTCTCTGTCCCGGTCTCTGTCCCTGTCCCGGTCCCTCTCTCGCTCTCTGTCTCTGTCATTGGACCGCGATCGGTCACGTCTCCTCCAGGATCCGCCGTTTCCTCCTCTACCTCGGGAGTAAGACTTGGAGCGCCGCCTTGACCGCGAGCGACTGCGGGATCGGCGCCCATCCCTTCCCCCACGTCCTCGTCGGGCTCGGCGTGAACGCGAGGATGAGCGAGAGGAGGATCGAGACGAGGAGCGCGAGGAGGAAGAAGGGGAGTGGCTGGTGGACGACCTTCGTCTCCTGAACAAACACAGACGCAGCGCTTCAGTAAAAATACAGGTCAGCACCTAGCCTATCATTACAGTACCTTTGCTTTTCGAATATTATGCACTGTATAATTTATATTTTGAAAAATTTCACGTTTAAAATGACCCAATCAGATTTTTCCCTCTATGTGCATGCACATTTCAACAGCTCCTATTTGAGCGTCATCAGCAATTATTTGCATGGATACTCTGAAAATTGATCCACCTCACAGACCACCAACAACAATCGGCATTCTTTCTGCATGAACAGCTGCGGTCATTTCAATTAACAGTGACTGCAAGAAGAAAAACCAGGAGGAGGGAAAGTTACCGACCGGGAGCCCCTGCTATGACCTGCAGAGTGCTGCGAGTTGGAGGGGGCGTGGCCAGAGTGAGGAGCGGCTGTTTGCGTTGTTGCCGTAGCTTCGTCGTCGCTGCCGCCGAAGCTTGTGATGAAGGTGATCTTCTCTGGACCTGGAGAACGAGAGCGAGACCGCGACTCGGAGCTGGATTCTGACTCTGGCCTGAAAGATATCCGAAAGAAAGAAAAACAGAAACAGAAAGGTCAGGTTTAAAAACACAGACAAACAAATCAGGATACTGGGAAGGACAAAACAGTGGGTTTAACTCACCTTTTATAGGGATCATATGTTGGACTGTCTCTCCTGGCATAGCTGCAACAGAACAGGGCCGGTTAACATCGTGTAATGAGGTACACTGCTGCTTAATAAGGAAAATCACCCAAATGCACCTCGGCGGGCTGATTTGTCTTCCTTTTAGCCTCTTCTCCCTAAACTCCCTCCTCTGTCTACGAGAGCGGCGGCCCTGAGACGATCAAGCACGCAAACATCAGAAAACCCGTAAACGCAAAACACACACACACACTTTCCTCCGCATATTTAGACTTACGGAGTACATGGCCTTCTCCGCCTCCAGCGCTTTGGCATGTTTGATGGCCTCCACTTCCTCCTTATCTTTCCTCAGCATCCTGACAAATGGCACAGAGTAACAAAAATATTTAGTAATGTATTAAAGAAAAGGTAAACACCGAAACATGTCTGTATAGTGTAACTCTCAAGAAATGTAAAAAACAAAACAAATGTATAACAGCACTCAGGTTTAAGACTTTTTGCTCATTTTCAGACTGAAAAAGGTTGTATCATTTCACCTCTGACATTACCTGACAAAGTCGCCTTCAGCCATTCCATATGGTGTCGCCATTTTGTTCAAGTCCAGCACCTGCTCCTGGTTCAGCTCATCAACGTCAACCTCCACATCTGTACGTGCACACGTGCACACACTTTTAAATACACGTCGATTCGCATCCTCGCATTCAAGCTTCAAACATCACCACGGTCGGTTTGCATTTTGGAAACAGATCCTCGGTTCGCAGCATTTCAACAGGATTAAACGCACGAGAAACGGGAAAATGAATGAGCAGTGATGGTTGAGTGAATCATTGTTATACAGAAGACCGGCTCCAGGTGTAGTCCAAGATAAACGCATCGCTGAATAATAGCTAGTGTTTAATTTACTGCTCAGTTGCTTGTTTCAGTTGCATTCATTTCTCATTGGGGTGCAATGTGGTTCCCATTAAGCGATGTCACAAATCCTGCTCACACAGTCGAGACACAATGTTAGATTTTTGCTCGGCTCTTTCCAAGAGAACAAAGTCAGATCAAAAACACTTTCTCAGCGGACAGCAGTGCCACTGAGTGTCATTTTTATTTGATTTCTTTCCTTAACATGTAAATTGCATGGGCCCGTCACACATCCTCACCGATATCTGGGATGCCTTCATCATCTTCGGATTCACTGTTGTCTGAATTCTCTTCGTCTTTGTCTGACTGGGGCTCGGGCTCCGCCACAGTGCTGTCTTCATACGTGTAACCGATGGTGGCCTTTTTCTCAGCCAGTCTGCATAATGCAGGACAGGATTTATGAATACAGTGTAAATTATTCAGTAACAAAACTACGAGGATGAAGAAACCACTTTAACATTTAGCTCGTACTTTTTCTTCTCGTCCTCATTTGGTTTGGGCAGACCACCGTAGAGCTCATCCAGGTAGATCTGGTATAAACACTGCTCCTCAGAGACTGCAGGAGGACAGGAGGGAGTTAAACAGCACAACTCCAAAATATACCCACTGAGAGCAGGTTAACACTGTCATGGTCACATTAAGAGCACATGTAACACCCTGTGGTCAATAATCATGTAGATTTCATGTGTAAACACTCACTGTTGGCAAAGTCATTCTGCACTAGGCCTCTGTACCGCTCATAGTTACACTTCCTCTCCTCCATCTCCTGCTCTGGAGTGCTGCATGAGGCAAAGAAGGTTGTTGGTCACAGTTGCCACCTCACTGAATACTCAAATCTCACCACACTGAGCAGATTTGGCGCCTGACTGAGGATAAAAGATGACTAATAAGAAAATCTCACCACTGACCTGTTTGAATACTAAGCAGCAGGTATTTTACCAGAGTAAGAACCAGAAATGTTACTAAAAACACACTGTTCCGTTACCATGAGTTTAAATGAACCACTACATGCAGTCAGTGAGGTAATCTACATCTATAACACATTTGCCTTTCTAGTCAGTTTATTTTCCATTAGTTTCCAAAGTGAGTTAAATTTTTTTCCAGATTAATTTTTATTTGTTGAAAATGTTTCGGCTTTATTATTTTTAATGTTAGTTTTAGACTTCATCATTACTTAGAAAGGGGCATTTTTCACAGTGAAGAACAATAAGTTGATAAGTTCTGACGGTGAACCCGTGAAATTCTCCGCCTTGCACAAGGATACCTCCATCATGATCAACCCTGAGTCGCCAACACATCACACTCCCAATAAACAGCTGTGCTGAAGTCTCCTCATGGTTGGTGAGCTGACAACTCTGACACAAGACCCTGACCCAGAATCGGGGTGTTTCCAGGTTATTTAGCACCAGTTTCTCCACAAACAAGAGTCCAAGACTGGAGCAAAGTGACTGTTGATCAGCCGCCACCAGCTGAGTCACAAACAGCTATCCGAGACGGACCAAACCACCATAGCCCTACAGTGTCGCTGCATCTAGGCAGGAATCTGACTCAATATTAACCCTACAGATGGTGGGATGCTCCTCAACCAAGCACCTTAAAACCAAGTCAGGAGGCCGGTGAGGCCCTGCTTACACACTTTGTATTTATACTGGAAATCAAGATCAAGCAAACTGTCCTCATTACAGTTTGGGAAGCATACCACCCCAAGTCAAACTCCTCGCCTACTACTGTCCAGTGTCCACCAGAAGCTCTAAAGCTTTATGTCCAAATCAAATTTCCCCATATGGACAGTGAAGTATATATGAAGCTACAAGTTGTTTCCTGAATTAGAAAAGCAGTATAAAATCTAAATCTACGAATAAATGATGCTACATTATTATAGTATTTGAAGTATAATATATTAAAGTAGATTAACCTATTTTGGGGACCAGTAAAAACCTGGCTTAAAAATCACAGGCCATCGAATGAAAGGCAGAAAGGTGTTTTTTCCTAACTTTGTAATTTATCATTGAAACGCATTAGACATGTGTATGAAATATTGTCATGAATTCTTGAATGTCAATAAAAGCATCTTGCAAGGTCACAATCACTTTGTTCACCATCAAAAGCGCACATAATTTAAAAAAATATATATTCAAGGCTTGACAAGAATAAAGCAGACAACCCAAACACAAAGTGTGACAACACAAAACACTCTAATTACCACTTCAAAGCGCTCTGCTAAAATGCGTTACGGTATCAACTATGTACAGCAATCTGTGATCAACATGTGACTCTCCCCACAACTAACCCATGCAGGACAACAAAAATAAGCATAAAATGTTCACACAGCGCAGGCTCTGGGCTAAAAACGAGGCTTTAGGTAGTTTCACACTTACGATGTGCTGAGCAGAGGTGGAGTGTAGGTGGGGATGTAATCCAGGTGAGCCCTTACATCAAACCTGTCAATCATGTTGTTGGCATCTCCTTGCCAAGGCATCCTTTAGAGAAGAAAAAGAAGGTAGTACAGGTAAGTACTGTAGTGTCCTATCGCCTCCTATCACGAACGTTTTCTGGTTTTCCTCACATGTTTGCAGGGCTCTCTGCGGCCAGTGCCACAGCTGGATCCAGGTGGATCTTGTAGGCTCGACCATGAACTTGAAGAAACTGAGCAGGATCTTTTTTCTGTTGATACAAAGTGAGAGACGATCAGAATACAATACATTGCTGTAATAGCGACAACTAAATGTTACACTGTACAGCACTTTGATCAAACTGAAATTAACTACCTTTACTTTACTAACATTTCACCCTTTTAAAAGAGGAACTGGCCTTATTGGTGTGATGAGGAAATATACACAAAACAAGAAACACTAAAAAAGTTTGGACCTATATAACTTGGTCCCAACTTGCTCACAAATCTGCAAGTGGGAGTTCAAATCAGATCTGCTCACTGATCAAAGTATGAAAAATGCTGGAAACTGGCAAACACTTGTGCGTTCAGTGACTGAAGTTAAGCTTAACTTACTATCTTTTCGTAGTACTCTCGCCGGCGCTCGCCTCGGCGCTTGTAGTCTACCATCATACCACGGAGCTTGCGCTCATGTTTGCGGGCCTCCTGCCACATGACGGCTCCGCTAGGGGTGGGGGCGCGGCGGGGCACGGCTGCTACACAGAGCAATCAAGCAAACAAAAAAAATGTGAGAGAAGTAAAAAGTGAATCTAAATATATGTACATACACACTACATTGCTGAAAGCATTCGCTCAGCTGTCTTCAAACTTCAGTGAAATCCCGTTTTTAGGCCATAGGGTTTAATAAGGCCTAGCTCACGGTCTCCCCTCTAAAGAGTGTTCTGCAGGGTTGAGGTCAGGACTCTGTGCAGGCCAGTCCACATTAAACTCATCCATGTCTATATGGTCTTTGCTTTGTGCATTGCAGTGCAGTCATGTTGGAACAGGAAGGGAAAGTTGGCAACCTCTGTTCGGTATGCACCTCAGAACCCACTCTGTGATTTTGTACAGCATTACACTTTGTGGCTGAGTTGCTGTTATTCCCAGTCACTTCCACTTTGTTATAATACCACGAAGAGTTGACTGTGAAATATTTAGCAAGGAAATTTCACGACTGGACCAGTGGCATCCTATCACAGTACCACACTGGAATTCACTGAGCTCCCGAGAGCGACCCATACTTTCACAAATGTTTGTAGAAGCAGGCTGCATGTCCAGGTGCTTTGTTTTATGCACCTTTAAAGTAATTGGAACACCTGACTTCAACGATTTGGATGAGTGAACACTTTTGGCAATCTATGTGTCACTTCCAATCAAAACTAACTAACCAACTAAGCTTTGGCAGTGAGAAGGGAATGTATCAGACATTGTGATGTAATGCAGTTACTTAGACTCCTTGTTAAATAGGCACACACTGACTTCTACATGATGCAATAAACTTCTAACAAATCAACAGACATGTTCACTATGATAAAAAGAAAGACCTTTGTTGGGACACACCTTTAAATCCACACCTTATTTATAGCTTGCTCAAAGGTAAACCCAGGTTTTTTGTTCACTTAGTCCACATCCAATTTGTAAGACATTTTTAAACAAAAAATGGCTGCGGCAATTATCAGGGTTACAAATGAAACAAATACATTTTAAAGTAAATACATTTAAAATGTACATATGAAACATATCATTGCCATTAATTTGGATCTGTTTCTATATTTCCATTGCATTTCTTATTTATTAAGCTCACACCAACACTGATGACGGGATTATATAATATTTACAAGATTAGTAGTTCTAATCTAACTAAAACAGTGGCATAAATGCTGTCACAAAAACATGAAACAAAGAACACAAGTACACCAAATGCACTAATATACCCGCAATTAAAAAATGCATTAAAACATATTTACCAGGCAAATAGCAACATCTAAATTAAGATTATTGTACATTGTAAAAATGGCTAAATTGTGCATGCAACTATGAATCCAGCTGTCACTTCTGCATCTCTGTCGTTTATAGCAGCAGCTACACCTTTTGGAGCGAAAAAAAAGATTAAGCTAACCTGCCTTCCTTTCCAGTATTTACGTTGTTAAAACGGTTTAAGCGCCACACTGTATCCTACAGAAACGGCTAATTTAACCCGGTTACGCTTCATTTTAAGCTTCCGAGCCAGGTGTAAAAAAACCCCGTGTTATCAAAGTTATGACGGAGTTCGTTAGCATACATGAGGGCCTGACTGCGCATGCAACCCGGGCCTTTTCAATAGTATGCTGCCAGCTAGCATCACAGCTAGCCTAGCTTAGCTGAGCTGCAAAGACGTTGGGAACAACGTCCAAAAAAACACACAAAACTTCACAAACAGGTGTACAGCGCATTCAGTGCCATCTAATTTCTCAGTGTACCTGATTTACTGATCGCCAACACACACTCGGGTTATTTTCGGCTGGCTGAAGCGACAGCACCGCAGCCCACACGCCTCCTTCTGCTATATAACAGGCTGCCGTACCGGCTCTAGTCTTTAGGGGGCGCTCCAGGGAAGCGTGCACACGTACATTAAAGGAAGACATTTTTTAATTGTCTTACTTAGCGAATACAATAACGGTCGCTAATAAGTCTACCATCACAACAGAGAAACCGAGGGTAGATCAGCACAAATTTAATTTTAATGTTCGAAATAAAGATTCAGAGTGAATAGGTTTGGTTTGGAGGTTATGGTACTTTCCTAAGATAATTAAAAGATTGATTAGATGTAGTTCTTTCTGAGGGTTATTATTTATTTATATTTATATTATTTATCCTTAATATTCTGAAAATCGAACAGTAGATTATTCCCACACAGACAACGTTCAGAGTCTCAGTAATGAATCGAGATTAGTTTTTACCAAAATAATAAACAGGTGCACCAAAGTATATGGATGCACTTTACATAGCCAGCAGTTCACTCAAAAACGTATAGCGTAAATGATTAACGGGATGATATCTGTAATTTTCCATTTTGGCCAAAGTGCTTCATTAACACGTGTTAAAATCTGGCATAATACACCAGTTTTACCAGGAAAATGATTTCCTTAGGATGCTATTTGACATCAAATTGGGCTCAAAATGTGTTTTCCTAACGTACTTTTTTTTAATGAGACTAAAAAATGTATTTTACAGATATCTTTAGATTCAGCACTTAATGTATTGGCTCCCTTATTCCTGATGCATGCCACTTGCCCACTGGGCATTCATGTTCTTATTTTTTGCTGTATTGTTGGGTTGTGTGCAGATATGTACATTATCTACTGGCTCCTTAATGAAGAATAATCATTTATACTTGATATACTAATATAGTATTAAAGTAATGAAAAATGAATCAGTGGTTTTTAAGCTTGTGTACCTCTTGTGGCCACAAGATGTCCCTATAAGACAGGATAAAAGCACATTTGAAGCTACTCCAATTAAATAAAGCCATGCTGCTCTAATGCTACTCTAAAGACAGTCAGTGTTTAAGCCCTCGATTTCTTGTATTTGTACAGTTGTCAAATTCTCTTGAGTAGCTGTCAGAAATATGAACGCAAGTGTTCTTGGGTCAGTGCGTTCCAGCTGATGGGAACAAACTGAAATGCAACATTGACATCAGATCAACAGTGACTTACAGAGAGTTTCAGTGTTAGGCCTGCTCGGTTTCACTGCTGCTGTTGACACTGTTGATCGTGACTCAGTCGGTTTAACAATTCAGGTTCTTAATTGGTTCTCATCATCATGTTTTAATTAGCAGTTTTAAATCTGCACAAATTAAAATTCAATCAGTTCACAAATTAAGGAGCTGCATTGATGACTTTAACTGCTGGATGTTTCTAATCTTTATTGAAATATTAAATGGAAATATTTACGCTTGGTCCAAAAAGGCATCCATTCATATCAATCAGGTTAGATTATAATGCTTTATTAATTTTTTTGTAGGATTACCCAAAATACCAGCAGAAAGACTTCAGCTAATGTAGCAGTCTGAGTCCTTACAGGAGCCCTCCAGTACGTCGCTGGCTTGCTCAGTGTCTATAACCCAGTTAGACCTCTCAGGTCATCAGGTGTAGCTCTTTTAAAGAATTCGATCAAAGTGTGCTGAAGGTGTTTTCAGTTGCTGTGGTCCTGGAACAAGCTGCCTCAATCACAACTGTGTAGCTGCTCTTTATGTCAGATCCAAGAATTAATTAAAATTTACTGAGAGGAATCTGAGCTTTTGTACATAAACTGACTGCATTATTTAAACCCCCCTTTGGATTGTAGGGCAGCAGCCTCTCAAATGACTTTTGACATCCTGCACAGCAGGTGCAGAAAGAGTCTTGTACATATGTACATATATGTATGTGTGTAAACTGTATTTCCTGTATTTCCTTCTGTCCAGCATAGTGACAGGAAGCCACATTCATTTCCAACCTAATGCTGTTTGCACAGGTCAAAAGTCACATTTGCCACACTTGGAGCAGCTAGTCCCAAATCATTCTTACCTACACACTCATTTTACTCTTTACAATAGCATGTAACATACATTAATGTAATGATTTAAGATAATATACTGTACACTGTCAGATATTGGCAAGAAATGGTTATGTTTAACTTCAATCACTGTAGACACATTAATGTCAGAAACTTTAAACAAGCCTCAGTTGTTCTCTAGGAAAGCTGAGGTCAGCCAGGTGGTTTCCCGTATTTTCCTGGCACCGCCTGCATCATTGTTTGTCAATGAGTGTCAGAGAAAGAAAGAGAAAGATAGTGAGAGTCCTTGTGTATAGAGTGACCTACTGACCTAGTCATTGTGACTGTGCTTCACCATGAAATATCCTCTCATGGGACTCTGACAGTGATTTATGAACACAAAAGTTTGTTGGAAAGTGCTCACAGACACACATTGCTAGAAGAACTGAAACTCAAACTGATTTAAGTAGCAAAAAATAATCTTGTTATTCAATACATTTGTTTTCATGGAGTTTTACTGTTTTTCATTTGATCCATGATGCTGATTTTCAGCATCTCCAAGTCTGTATGCATTATTTATTAATCAGACTTTAAAGCTCACATTCACATTTCAGCAATTAAGGCCGAATGATGTTTTGATGGGCACATCGTTTCATTTAACTGGGAAATAACTTGGATGACTTTTGCAACATATATATTTGTGGTCAGAAGTTTCCATACACTCATCTGGATGATTTATTTGAACTGCTCTTTTTCCAGGGTGGAATGACTGTATGGCACTAAAAAACAAGAACTGGGTGCACAAGTTCGAAGTTATTTAGGATTTTCTCTAATCCATCCAGGCTCAAAATTATACATACAGGCTCAAATATATACATATACTTACTTAGATCTTTTAATAGATGGTGCTGAATGTTCTACGGTGTGTTTTAATTCAA
The DNA here is from genome assembly GCA_015052665.1 of Apistogramma diplotaenia. Lineage (NCBI taxonomy): Eukaryota > Metazoa > Chordata > Actinopteri > Cichliformes > Cichlidae > Apistogramma > Apistogramma diplotaenia. The sequence goes on along the minus strand of VOQJ01000559.1, from coordinate 44,932 downwards.
CAACACTGAGGCCTATTAACTTCTCATTAGTGATTATGATTATCTGCAACTGGTAGTTTCTCTTTGCCAGTAGATTTACACAAGTTGAGGAGGTCTCATCACTCAAAAAAAGAAAGCCCAAAATAATGACTAATGACTTATTTTTATTTTTCAGTTGCATTTTTCCCAAAATGATTGTTTCATGATTATGAGGTCAAAGAATAATGTTTTTGAGCAGTTTTTGAGCAGTAGAGGCAATTCCAAACAACACCAGATTTCAAGATCATCACTTCAAACAACCATGTATAAGTGCAAGTTATTCAGATGTGTCACCACTTTGCAAAGGTCTGGAAGAAGACCCAAACTGTCACCCTCAGAGGAAGTGGTTGGGATTTTTGGGAAGAGCTCAGGAAACAGCTTGCCATGAACTGGAAACTGCTGGAACACCAGCGTCACTGTCCAGAGTGAAGTGAGTTTTACATCGCCATGGATTGAGCGGACTCTGACCATCAAAGAAGCCCCAGCTCAAAACGTGATGCCTTCAAGCTTGAATGAAATTCACAGTTGCCTACATAGACAAACCAAATGCCACGTGGAAAAAAGTTTGATGATCAGAGATAAAGATTGAGCCATTTGGCCACAATGGCAAAAGGAGTAAAGGTGAGCCTTTCAAAGCTAAGAACATTGCGTCAGCTGTCAGGCATGGTGGTGGTAGTATCACAGTCTGGGGCTGTTTTACTGATATGTTGCAGAAAGTTGATGGAATAATGAAGAAAATTCAACTTTGTCTCAAATCAACAGCTTGAAGGTTGAAACTTGGACACAGTTGGGTGTTAAAATAGTACAGAGGCACTGACTTCAACCCTATAGAGAACTGATGGACTATTCTTAAATGTCAGGTCCATGCCAGGAAACCAAACAATTTAAATGAACTCTAGCAATTATACCAAAAACACTGATCAAATATTGAGTTATTGGTTTATGCCAGAAGCTTGTTGAAGGCTATAATCTATGGTAACTAAAGATTACTATAAATTGTATTAGATTATTAAAGTATTTAGAAATTCCTTAGTAGTGGTTATTGTGTACATATAAACATTTCAGAGCAGCTTTGCATCACAGTTCAAACTAATAATAATTTAGCTCCTCTCCATGTATGTAAACTTTTTTCTGATTAGCTGCTCCTCAAAAACAGAAGGCTTGAACAGCAGGTAGGTGGGGCTCCTGTGCTAACAGGAGACCACATTAGGACTATGTGCTCCTTTTGTCATCAGTCAAACCCAAGAATAGGAAACACCGTCTGAAAACGAGGGGTTAGAGCTGTCTGAAGCCTGAGCTTTTAACTCACAGGGATGATTTGTGACAGCTAAACCCTTGTGTTTAATAAAATATATCAAATAGAGTTGGTAAATGCACTTTTATTACATTCCACATGTGCTGGTTCCTCCAAATGGAAAATATAGAGCAAAGTAATACAGACAGACACAGTACAAAAAGAGTATCAATATGTACAATATATTTATGTACAAAAACAACTATGTTACACGCAGGTATGAAAAAAACATACATCTCAGGCAAACTGCAGTATTACAAAGACAAAACAGGCAACAGTGTAAAGTTTTAAAATGCTTCTCAGAAGGCTTGAAAGCCTTTGGTTCAGGAGTATGCACTCTCTTCTGACACTTCTCTTTGATGAGAATAAAAGGTTTCCCCTCCTCACAAAAACGAATAATGTCCAATCTCACGTTCACTCTAACACATACTTACATACAGCCGGACACAAAAAAAGTGTTAAATAGGCATCTGATCACTGATCTTTTCAGTCAGTCAGAGTTCAGTGGAGGTCTGGACACCAGTCAGATGGCAACACCGACCAAGAAATGTATCGAGTCTCACATGGAGGAACATCCTCTGTTTGCTCTTGACAGCGTCTCAGGCACTCAAAGGCAAGTCTCCAGTTTAATGTTGAGTCTTTCAGTCAAACATCATGCCCCTGCTGCTTTTTCATGGTTGCCAAAGAAGGCCCAAAGCTGACGACACTCTTTTGACCTGTCTGTTTAGCAGGCTTTGTTCCTCAGGTGTCTGCCCATGCCATCTGTATTCATAAAGGTCAAAGGGTCACCTTTTATATTCATATCTGCAACATCGACACAGTGCAAGTAACTGGAGATGAGGTCCTGTGAGCAAAAGAGTGCTAAGGACGCAAAGTAAATGGAAAAAAAAAAACCTCCTGGGAGCTTTAAAAGGTCAGGATAGGGTCAGACCTCTAGTTCTTGGTTATCTGCATAGTGGAGGCGATTGAGCTTCTCCCTTTCCTGGTTTGAAATGTCCAGTTTGGCAGCATGTGATGGCTTTAGTGCCGGGGAGTGGTGTGAAGGGGCCGGGGAGGGCGGCAGGGTCAGTTCAATCTCCTCATAGCAACGTGAGACGGGGGCGGGGGCAGGGGCTGGCGCGTTTGTAAGAGGGGCAGCGCCGGGCAGCTGGGGCACTGGACGGTCCACGTTTCTGATGAGGTTGACAAACTCCCTTTGATTGTTGATGCCATCTTCCTGTGGGACAGCCTGCGGCTTTTTCCGCTTCCGATGGAGGTGGGACAGGATGAAGGCGCAGGCGGCACAGCCACATACCGTCAGCAGAGCTAAGACTCCCACCAGAATCATGTAGAAGCTGAGGCCTCCGTGTGTTGAACCAGACATGGGGCCTTCACATGTGGAGACATCGAGATCAGAGCAGGACTTATGAAGATTTTGTACTTTTACAGATCCAAGTATTTCTCTCACCTGGACAGTGGTGACCAACACATGGATTTTTCAGGCTCATGCACTCATCACCATAGTAGCCATCTGGACAGACGCACATGTGTCTGCCTTCTATGATGTGACACTGCACCCCCTGCTGACAAGGGTTGGGATTGCACAGGTTCGACACCACCTGAAATAATGGAAAAAATAAAATAATAAGACCGTTAAGAAGAACATCCAGTTTTATCTCCTTATACTGATCCATTATGTCATTGAGGTTTCTCATGTGACATCATGCGCAAATTGCTGAAGAGTTTTCCACAATATCGGATATGATACAACCACAGGTTGCTATGGAAATCATTGTGGGACTGCATGACTGGAGCTTTAGTAAAACCGGTCTCTAGGCCTGTGTGGTAATGTGTTTCACTTCCAGTGGGGCTATTAATGATGCTGTTTTTGTTTTGTTCTTCATGGTATAAAGGATAACATCTAACATTTTGTCTGGTTTTTAAAAATGCAACTGTTTGCTTTTTATTTTGATTGGCTGCAGACGGCTCACTGACATGCATATAAAGCGAGAGAAGGTGGAGAAACGAGGCTGGCGCTTTGCGCTCTTTCCTCCCTCATCTCCATCAGCACTGCTGTTATCCTTCTGCTGCTTTTGCAGTTTTTTTTATCAATTCTGCGCAGAGTTGTGAGTTACCGGCAGTCCTGTTTTCGATTTTGGTTCTATTAGTTTAGGTTACTAATATTAGTTTAGAGCATAAGATGGAATTTGATGGTGAATTGTGTGGTTGGTTTATGATCTTCTTCTTTTGTTTGTTTTTTGCTGGAGCTCCCATCTCCCTCTTTTGTGTTTGTTCTTTGTACGTAATCATATTTTCAATATTGAAAGTTTGCCAAACAGCAGCAGCACTCTCGGCTAGATTATGTTTGGTTCCTTTCATTCATTGATTTAGGGATATCGAATCTTCCCTTGTAATATATGTTTGTTTCATCTTGTTTACTGGAAATTCATCTTCACACATTAATGAATATAAAATGTTACCCATTTAGTTTTATTGTTTCGTAAACATTAGGCTCTCCAACCTCACAGAAGGTTCCCGAATATCCTGTGGGACAGTTACAGGCAACTGTTCTTTCAGGATTCTCCACACACTGCCCTCCGTGCAGACAGGGGGTGCTATCACATGGACTCTGGTGAGTTTGGCAGTGTTTTCCAGTGAATCCAGGTGGACACACACATCTGGACCCTGACACCTGGTCCTGTATGGGACAGTATATATATGTGTAAACTGCATGTGTGTAAACTAAATAGAGACATGAAGTGTGGGAAAAGAGCAGTGGGGAGGGTTGCAGAGGATCTGCGACTGGCAATAAATATTTAACGTGTTTCAGTTAACTTAAGGCAACACAAATGCAAAATTTATTCCTGAATAATGTCTGACATGCTTAAAAGATTATGTTTAATTCATTACTTTTTGTGAGAAATATGATAATGTCAGTACTGAGTAGAGGACAAGGTAAGAAGATATGCAGAGACTGCAGGCAAATTAGACAGACAGAGGTATGCAGGAGAGCCAGGAGTCTCACCTCACAACGGCCACCATTCAAACACAAACCCTGACAGCTGCTGTTCCCTGTGGAGAAACCAAGAACGCCACATTAATTTGTTACACAAAAACAGAATATCTGTCATATCTATGGTTCTGTAAACAAAACACAGACTGATGTTAGCACAAAGTAACAGTGGAGGATGGCCAAAACCTTCACATCGTTTTTGTTGCATTTTTAGCGCATTGCAGTGATGCTCCGTGAAAAATGATTGATGAACCTGGAGTTAGAGTGAAATGATCTCCAGGCCACAGGGACTCAGACCTGCTATGAAATATACACATTTATTTTCCTTCCTTTTGTTCTTTTTTCATCCTTGTGTACTTACTGATGTCACAGTTAGGCCCCGTCCATCCGGGAAGGCAGTCACACAGGTAACTTCCAATCAGGTTGCGACAAGAGCGGGCGTGGATGCATATACTCAACTCACATTCATTGTTGTCTAAAAAAACAAAAAAAAACAAACAACATTTGATTTCAATTTAGATATAATGAGCCAAAGCTGTTCTTGAATCCTTCAAATTACCCTTCACAGTTTACAGTTGCTAATGTTTTCTATTGAATCATTGACAAAAAGAGTTAATAAAATATTCACTTTGATTTTATAAAATATATTTGAGCATATTCGGCCACTTTTTCAGTGTGGAAGCAACCTTAGGGAGTCAAAAATGAAGCTCCTATAGGAGTGCCAAAAACCACAGTTTCTCTAATGGAACTAAGCCACTTCAGGCTGATTGAGTCATAAACAGTATGAAACACGGATGATGTCACTGTAACACTGTGACCCTCAATATGAGCATTTTCGTTGATGTGATGTGACGAGTGAGAAGAGGATCTGGCTGTGAACAGGCATTACCACGACAGGTTTCACATGAAACCGCTGTGAGACCTCGCCCCACCTATCCCTCGCCCCACCTATCCCTCGCTCCACCTATCATGTGGCCTATTGAGGTCACCTGAAGTAGGGCGTGAGTTGGGTTTGAGGCGACTGGGAAGGGTTCTCAAGACTGTGTTATAGATGGTTGGCAGCTGGTGTTGTAAGCCATCACATCTGTTCAGTGATGGTCGTTCACGTGGACTTAGATGAGTTTCTCTGACAAACCTGCTACATAAGGGGTGACAGCCAGCTGAGCTAAAGTCTCATGAGACTGATGAGGTGAGGAGCATTTAAATACATTTGAACAATATCAACTGACAGGCTCATGTCTGATTTATAGCAGCCTAAATTATTATTATTAAAACATAACCATAACCCCTTCATCTAAGAGAGACAGAAAAACTACTAAATCAAATCCTGTATGTCTCCCAACAAGCTCCCATAGTCTTTAGTCACCATTTAAACCAATTCAGTTTTGCACTGGCTGCTTCAACTGAACCTGGAAGAGGAAAGCTGCTGGGCAGAAGCTATAGGGAAGGCATGCATGTCAACAATGAGACACAGTGCAGGGCTTTGTAAAATATCATGCACAGCATATCTTAAGTGAAAGCTCGCAGCATCTTATTTGTTTATGCACAGAACCCCTGCTTTAAGCTTATCTGTGCCTATTCCGACCCTTTGATGTATTGGGAATGTTGAATCCAGGAGCCCTTGAGCACTTGGCTCAGATACGAGAGGAGGAGGATTAGTAAGAAATGCTCAGTGAATAAAGAGGAAGTAGTGAGTCAGTTATAGGTAATCTAAACCATTTAACGACAGCCAGAGGTCTATTAGGATTTAGCACTGGTGGTGTGTGTGGTTGGTGTGTGTGTGTGTGGGTGTGTGAGCATTGGGACGGTGGTGGTGGTGGTGGTGGTGGGGAGGCTATCAGTGCTAAAAGCCTGAGGATTCATCCTGCTGTGGGAGAAAATACAGAAATCAGCTATTAAAGAGTGAAACTGATCAGAAATTCTAATTGACTTTTACTGTTTCAGGTGCTACTGATTCTCTGCCTTTTGGCTCGGGCTATAAAGTTTCATTACATGTGTTCAAACACTGTGTGTGTGTGTGTCTCTCTGTGTGTGTGTGTTATCCTGTGAGCTATTGGGCTGTGATGTGGAACTATGGAGGATCATCAAGTGTCAGAGTGACATATCACTGTAACACAGAGGAGTAGGAGAGCCTGTCATCCTGAAATATGTCTCAGTTTTTACTTCATCACCCCAAAGCCTCAGTACGTGTGTATATGCTGTGTGTTGTGTGCGTGTTTGACCTGAGTCTGTACAATACTCCCTCTGCTGTAACACAACAACCCTCTGGGAGCGTGCCTGTCAGTATGAGCAAATGCAGCCCAAAGAGACGTGACGGTGCATTTAGGGACTGCTGATCTCAGGCAGCATGTGTTGATGGGAAAATTAACATGCTGCTGGCTTTTCTGCCTCTTTAATTTGTGCTTTAAATTCATATTTTGCTTGAAGTGGAACACATAATCTTTGCCTGCTTTTGAAACCAGCTCTGTATCAGATTGAATTTGCTCTTAGAGGATCTTTGTTAAACTCCTATGAATAGTTTTCTTTGAAGATTAATATCAGATTCTCTGATTGTCTTATTAGTGCTACGAATGGAAAAAATTCCCATAAATCTCTGGGCCTTAAAAGAACAATAATACATTTTTACTTTTGCAGATATTACCTATTTCTATGTAGGAATGACTGGACAGCTGGACGTTGAATAGAGCTTACCAGTGAATGCATTTACAGTACTGTGCAAAAGTCTTCTAGTAACACTGGATATTGTCTTTTTTTCCCCCACTCATTTTCCACCGCAGTTCTTGTACCTGACCATTTAAAAAAAAATCTAACTACACAAGAAAGTACAACAGTGAGTGTCTGAGGCCATCTGTTAAGCACAGTGGAGGCTCTGTTATGGTTTGGGGCTGCATTTCAGCCAGTAGTGTTGGGGATCTTGCCAAAATTGTCCGTCATGGTCATGGGTCACTGGCTAGTGTATTGTGTCCTTTTTCTCCTTGAGGTTCTGCTTGTTATTTTTCTGCTGTGTTCCTAAGTTTGCTTACAGTTTAGAGTCCTCGTTTGTTATAGTTTCTGAATCCTGTTTGGCTTTCCTTCCTGGTGATTCCCTGTGTGCTGTGTTTAGGTTTCCATTTAGTCATGTTTAGATTCCCTATGTGTGCCAGTCGTGTACACAAGTCTGCGTTGGGTCATGTTTGGTCTCTTCCTGTTTTATTTTGACAGTCCCTTGTCTCGTGGGCTTTAGTTTTGCTTCCTTTGTCTCATTAGTGTATTCTGTTCACCCGTTCTCCACTTCACTCATTATCCCTCTGTCTAGATATTGTCTGTGTTCCTTCCCTTGTCCTTTGTCACCTCACCATCTACGTTTTCGGTGAACTTTGCACCTTTGTTTAGAGTCTCACCTTTCGAGAACCAAGGTTTTGTGTTTCGAGCTTTATTCCTGCTATAAAAAATTGGGATTTTGTATTTCGTGTTTTTGGGACTTTAAAGACTCTGCATTGAAGCTGCTTTGATTCCGCCCTCACGTCTGCATTTGGGTCCAACCCTGCCTGCTACACAGCTGACACATAAAACCATCTGGAAAGGATCTGATTGGCAAAGGCTTAATTATTTAGCTTGACAGTGATCCCAAACACACTGCCAATGCAGTAAGAGCACACCTGGGCAGAAAAACACACAATGGAATACTATCAGTCATGGACTGGCCTCCCCAGAGCTGGACCTCAACATTATTGAAGCAGAGTAGGATCATATTAACAGAGAATGGAACAAAAGGGAGCCAAAGAAGAACTCTGAATGTCCTTCAAAGAAGCCCAGAGAAGATTTCCAGAAAACTACCTAAAGAAACTTACAAGAAAGCTGCCTAAACGGGTTCTTGCTCTGTTGAAGAAGCTGTCATACCCTACATTAACTTTCAAGCTCATTAGAATCACAAATCTTTCCCTTTTATGCTATATTTACATTTGTGCATGCATGAAAACCATATACAAACGAACTTCCCATTTTTACAGCTAAATACAAAGAAATTAGGGGTAGCTCAAGACTTTTGTTAGCTATTAACAGGAATTTCTAACATATTTATACATTTGGCATAAAACAACATAGCAAATTCATATAACAAAACATAAAAATTAATAATTTGATACTAAAACCAAGGAAATTTATTCTCATTTTATTGTGGCTCAGATTACCCCTAATCAATAACTTGAAATCTCCAGAACAATTGAAATTATTTTCATATTTGTAAGTTTAAAAGTCAACAAAAGTTGCTTTTATAAAGGTGTCTTAAGTGCACATATGCTGTGGTGTAGTGGTTAACACGTTCACCTTACATACAAAACTTCAGATGAATAGGGACGACTTTGTCAGGAATGGCATCCAGCATGAAATCTGTGCCAAAATCAAAGCTGCAGACCAATCTGCTGGGAAAAAAAAGGGAGCAGTTGAAAGCACCTATAGGTGCATAAAAGCTAAAAATGGGTCATTTTAGCCCATTGGTGGGTGGTTGCTAGGCAACAAGATGGCTTCATAATATCTGGTAGATAAGAACCTTCAGTGACCTAAGATGTACATATGTGCCAAGTTTGGTTGCTTAATTTCTGATTGTGTAGGAGGAGTTCGCAGACAGACAAAGATTTGGTGTATTACAGTAAGATACAAAAGAGCAGAGATAGAAAGTTATGAGTTCCTTTACAAGCACATATGTATGCATGTGTATGACCCACTGACCCAGCTGGCACGTCCTTCCGGTCCATCCAGGTGGACAGAGGCAGCGATAACCTCCCGGAGCTTCCTCACACGTTGCTCCGTGGCCACAGGGGCTGCGATCACAATGCTTCACTGCTGAGAAAGGAAACAGAGAATATTGGATATCAGCTAGTGGTCTGTGTGATTGTATGTACAAATATTAAGGAGACGGCTTGTGCATGTGCGATCTGAAGTGTAGTATTGTTGAGAGGATCCTTTGGTGGTTTGTGTTTTTTGTTCTTTGTGCCGCTCTGGTTTCTGTGCAAACAGTGATAAATACAATAATCACAAACCTTTCCCAGGAAGGAGGAAAGAGTGTGTTTAAATAAGGGAAAGTATGGCATTCGAAGACAAAAAAATTTAGGCTGCCAAGCATGGTTCCACCCATTTGACGAGGAATTAAAAACAGATAAAGAAACAGAGGAAAAACATCATAATCAGACATGCAGAGAGACAAAGAGATGCTCTCCACTTTGGGGTTAACCATGCATAACTTACACATGGCATATTTGTGCAGCAGTGGCATCGTAACTTTTCCCATGCATATCTCTGTGGTGCACATCTTTCACTCTCCAGAGCTTTCTGTGTCTCTCATAACCTTTCTTCATTTACCTAACCCTGCAGAACAACCATTTTCCATTTTCCTGACCCCGAACTCCAACGCTGAACAATAATAAACCTGCCAAGTTAGCGGCACTTCCCCAAAAACGAGACAAAGAATTCATAACAAACAAAGAAGCCTTTAATTATTATTGGTTATATATATAAATCTAGTCTGAAAACAGAGCTATGTTGTGGCTTTGGTTGTCATTCCTCGCAAGCTTGACAATCTTCTTGCTGTATATTCCCCGGAGAGCTCCTCCGCAACACATAGCCTGTAGAGATAGACTGCCTCTCTGACTGTTAATCAAGCGAGCAACAAACAACAAGCGCAAAAATAAACTACACTTATATTCCCCTGTTTGCTCTCCTGCTCCCGCTCTTTGATAAAAATGCTTTCAGCTGAAATGTTTACATGCCACAGCGCTGTTTATCCTGAGGTGAAAGCAGAGGATGTGGAACACTTCTTGTTTACAGACAGCTATGACAGGCTGTAACCCGTGTGATCCAATCTCACCTGCCATCACACACATGACCGCATGATTGAGAAACCCAGATTGTTCTGAGAGCTCAGTTGGACTAATGGACTAATGGACCAATGGACTAATGACAACATGAGAAAAAACCCAGATTACAGGATTGGGATCATGGGAAGTATATGAAACAGCATATCTGAGCTTGACTCATATTTGCTATTTAAACTGAAGTTATGTTGGCCTTTGTTGCTTCCAGTTGGATCATTTCTGAATATGAAGATGAACCACTGTGTTTGTTTCTTTCATGCACACAAAATAAATGAAAAGAAAAACATTGCTTATTGGAGATCAGAGGGGTGCATGTAGTATGAAGCAAGGCGGCTCTGTTTTCACCATGGTAACTCGTGCTAACCACACAACCGGAGTCCAGAGTTTGGGTTTTCACTCAGCTAATTATTTCCCAGACAACATGTCACAAGCGTGAAATAGATAACAGGCACCCTGCTGAGCTGTAACCATACTAACACCTCCAAAAGAAGCCCCACAGTGGATTTATGTGCATCAGTTGATGCAGAATATTAATATTTTTTGGATACTTGGCCATGATTTACTGCCAAGTCCATATCACACTGCTGGAATTAGAGTTAATAGAGCACAGATTAGGAAATGAATTCATCTTTTTGTAGTTATACTGTCATCTCTGTGTGGGGTTTTGTTGCGCCAGCTAAAACACAGAAAGCCTAACTCCGTAGGACACCTCTCACGCTTATCCAGCACAATCTGCCTCTGAATAAACTCTCCAACTATCTTGCAGCAGACTGCATGTCGTAATGCCCTAAAAGGCTGCTCTTCTCTCTGTGGGATTAAAGTCGGACAGCTTGGCTTTGCGTCTTTTTAGGAAAAACATCAAGTTACTGTTCAGCAAACTAACATCCACATAAGTCAAACAACATCAATGTTATTTCAATCCTAAACACAACGGTGTATTGTTTTTATGTTTAGCAGCGGGCTCAGGTTACATCACTTGGCAGACATCTTGGTACTTCTTGTTTTTTCCACATGTATTTATGTCACAAGAGAACCGGATGTCACTACACAAATTCCCAATTATGTGATTAAAGTTCTCAAAGTAATCACATTACATCAAAAATAGGCTCATGTGAGTAAAAGACCGATTAATGAACTTCCTATTCAGTGCCAATAAAAAACATGTGCCACCTCTCCTTACATTAATGCAACTGCTGATTAGAAATGCTCCACCACAGGCTCTTGATTTTCCTAGTGATACAAATACAAATGCATTCCCACACAAACACACCCACACACTCCCATTCCCCCCCCACACGCACACACACATACACACAGAGACAGATCTCAGACCGATCCCTGATTGTTGCTGATATTGTTTGTGTTTAGGCTAATTTAACTTCCTCTGTCGGATTGATTAGAGTCACTCACTGGCTTTGATCCAATAATAACCAATCACAAACACTCTCACAGCGCCCCGGCCCCTCAGCCCACAGCCGTTTGTGTGCAGCATTGACAATCACCATCTGTGCAGGTGTGTCCAGTCCAGGCTTCGCTACAGATGCAGCTGAATCCTGTTTGGTCTTCTAGGCAGGTCGCTCCGTTCATACACGGGGACGACAAGCACGCATGTTCCACTAAAGGGAGGAAACACGGGGAGAAATGTGCAAATTAAAAGCTGGTGCTGTTTGTTCCACCTCAAAATGAAGACAAATCCCTAAAAGAGGATGTTTCTACTATCCTTGTCACAGTGATTATTAATTCTGAGAAGCAATATTTGATTTAACATTGCAAAGAGCAGGAACAGTTTACAAGGTATTAATGTAACATAATACAAATAATCTGTAAAGCAAACATTGTTACAGTAAACACCCATACAGCTAAAGAATTAACTGTAGTGCCCCAAAGTACAGGCTTATTAGATATATAGCATTTAAAATGCATCTAAAGTTAGCTTAATATTTTTCTATTTATAAACAGGACTTTTCTAACTAACATTAACAATTGATGGCATTTACTCCCTGTGCCACTCCGTATTCAGTAACCTTTGCTTCTCTATGCATTTGGCTAAATAAACACGACAGACTGCACGTTTGTTTTTTGTTGATGGCACTCACAGCACAGCACTCACCGATGTCACAGTTGCGTCCTCTGAAGCCTTCCTGGCACTCACACTGATACTCGTTTGGCTCTGTGTTGATGCAGGTCCCACCGTTCTTACAGGGCTGATGGGTACCACAGTAGTTCAGATCTGAATCCACAAAACAGTGTATTTAGATAATGAGTTTATATTTTAGCTCAAAGGGATTATCTCAGGTAAAGCATCCAGCAAATGCACACATATCCACACAGAGCACAGAGGCTGAAGTGTATCCAGGTTGATTCTGTATGCTGACTGTGCAGGCCACTAGCTGCAGGGCTTGTTGCCCCATTGTTGAGCCTGTTTAAAGCTTTGCTTTCTTTAATCATTTCCTCAGTGCCCACAGTCTCTTTGTCTCACTGCAGCTCTTAACAGAGCCTTTCTGAATGCTCAGAAACAGCTTAGGACCCCACCTAGTTAAAAACACCCAGCCCAGCCCCGGTCACGTTCACCTTACCCAAGGCTATCGCCTTTCCCCTGCACAATACGCTGTCCCGTGGGCACCGGTTTGACTCCCACACTGGGACAGAGGTGGGAGTCATATGCTGGGATAATGCCGGCCGAACTTTGCTGCAGTACGGTGGGAAAATACTGGAGCTCGAATTCCTCAGGGATTTTTGTCTTATCTCATACAGAAGATCATGTATGCAGAGAAGTGTGAAGAACCACGCCTGACAAACTAATAGTCTACGCACACAATGCTTCCCTTTGTCTCACAGGACAATGCACTGCACCGCACTTTCATCTTTATGTAGATGACATAGTCTTCTACTTATCAACGTTTTGTATTCAATGCTAAGAGTCAAGTCATTTTCATCCCAGAGAAAAGGCAATAAAACTGTTTTGGTCCCTGTAAAAGTCTGACTGATTCATGGTTTTGTTCCAGTGAGTCTATGGAAGCTCTTGTGCAGAAAAAAAATTAATCAGTGTGTTACTGAATTAAATTTCTAAACCTATGAGTTCACAGAAAGAAGAAATGAAAAATGTGACATACGGAAGTATGCGTTTCACTCGACATAAAGAGCAACGTAGAGAATTTAAAATTAAAAATCATGAATTCTGCCTGACTGTGCAAAAATTCACTGAATGGAAAGTCACTGTGAGTCTGGACAGTCAGCTGGCTTTTCCCACTTGTTTTTGTATAAACCCTTAATGACTTTTAATTTGACAGGGCCTGTTGAACTTTGTGGGGAAAAGTGGTTTTGTGTGTGGTTCTCATTTTGGACACAATAATCACTGAGCCACTGATAAAAGATTAAATAGAGAACCTTGTGTGTTCAGCAGCCAACACAGCGTCCTAAACACACACGACTCGTGTTGCATGTCTGAGATACTGAACAAAAGAAGGCAAATAAATAGTTTTTTCTTCTCTACTACATAAACTAAGCGGATCGCATGTCGAACCTTTGTCACACAGCAGTCCTCCCCAGTTGACGTCGCATACACACTGCCAAGGCTCAGTGCAGCTCCCGTACACACAGCCTGGGAACGTCACACACTGGTCGCATAGCAGACCCTTCCAGCCATAATGACACCTAAAAGAAGAAGGAGACATGAGCAGACAGGCAGATTGTAACCTCTTCCTTGTGTCACTTTCTCTGCGTTTTGAAACTGCTATTGCTATGATGATTATATAAATCCTGGATGGATGTCTTGGTGATAATTTAATTTGCTTCATTAGACTTCTGCGGAAGAAGCTGCTGCACAAAAATATTTAGAGGCAAATTAAATCATTACGTTTGGTGTGCAAATTAATCTATACTATATGGACACAAGTACTGTGTTACTTTGAATTCAGCTGTCTTCAGTTCCATTGCTATAGGTACATCAAACCAAGCACCTAGCTGTACAGTCTAACCTTTACAAGCATCTGTAAAAGCATCAGTCTAAAAGATTCGAGCATGGTACTGCAATTGGATGCCACCATTGCAACAAGTCAGTTTGTGGAAGCATTTAGGAACCACAGCAACTCAGTCACAAAGCAGCACACCATGTAAAGTCACAGAGCACGGTCACAGAGTGCTGAGCAGCATAGTGTTTAAAAGTTACCAACGCTCTGCTGACTCAAACCTCCTTAGGAATTTACAACTGTGTGCAAGGGGATTCACAGCATGAGTTTCCATGGCTGAGCAGCTCCGGTAGGTGAAATGTAGTTGTGTTGATATAGTGTACATTCAGACCCACCTTACAAGTGACATGCATCTTTTAAACTGCAGTTGTTTTATCTGTAAAGAGAGTGACTCACTCTAGTATAATAACTGCACTGATATAATGGAAAGAAGGCATCACTGCAATACTGCTGTTGTATTTAAAACCTGTTGTGCTAATTTCCAGTTCTATATTTTTATTCTTGGACTCAACTTGGCAGAGCCCTTTTGGTTCATGTTGGCTGAAACAAGCTGTTTTGGAGCGAATCTTCTTCTGATTAGCTGCTTGTGTCAAACACATGCTTTGAACAGCAGGTGGATGGAGCTTCTGTGCTCACAGCCGGAGCTGTGTGCCTGCGACGATCATGCACGATGTTGCCAAAAGTATTCACTCACTCATCCAAATCATTGAATTCAGGTGTTCCAATCATTTCCATGGCAACAGTTACAAAACTTTCTGAATGAATGGGTTGCTCTCAGGAGCTTAGGGACGTAGTAGTACCGAGATAGGATGCCACTTGTGCAACAAGTCCAGTAGTGAATTTCCCATGCTTCTAAATACTCCACAGTCATCTGTTATATTATAACAAACTGAAAGCAATTGGGAATGAGCCATGAAGCTGTAGGCCACGTAAAATCATTATTGTGTGGGGTTGTTTATCACGAGTTGGGCTCAGCCCTTCAGTTCCAGTGATGCTTCAACATACCAAGACATTTTAGACCATTTCATGCTTCCAATTTTGTGGGAACAATTTGGGGATGAACCATTCCTGTTCCAACATGGCTGCACACCAGTGCACAAAGCAAGGTCCATAGCTCAGAAATGTGCTTCTGGAAGAATGGTCAAAAATTTCCATAAATACACTCCTAAACCTTGTGGATGCATTCCCTGAAGAACTGAAGCAGCATAAAATATCAAACTGCTCTTATAACATGACTCTGCCAATGGTATTAATGTAATTTTCATTACAATCTGAGTTTTTATGTTGTGAAAGTGAAGCTGATATTTCATATTTCCAATCGTGTATCTCAGTACACTTACTTGCATTCTCCAGGTACAGTACAGAAACCGTGGACCTGATGACACCCCTGCCTGCACACCGCTGCAAAGACAACACACACACACACACACGCACACACAAACATAGAGAGAGTAATTATTGGCTTGAAAAATATGACCCTGAAACACAAATTAAATAATTCCAGATAAAGAGAAGTTGAGTTGTAATCATGAAAACATAAAAAAATGTGTAATTTAAATCTTTATTGACTTTCTTTTTAATTGAACAGACACGTGTATGATATCAGATAAACTGACACATCATAACAGGGTCAAAGATGTCTGTAATTAAGCCTGAAAACTCCCTGAACTTCATCATCATCAGTAACCTGCGAGGGGTTACTGCAGGGGGTAACAGAGCGAGCTTCCTGCCTTCCTGCAGTCCAATCAGTGTCGTGCCGAGGAGGAAGTCAGATGAAGTTAGATGGGCAGTGCTGCAGGATGTCCTTAAACTAGCTGTGTGTCCTTCAGGGTTCCCATGGTTTCCACTCTGGTTTCCTCCATTCACTCAGTTCAACCATTGCAACAAGATGGCAGCGCTCCGAGGTCACAGAGTGAGGTCGTCCAGTTGATGAGTCACACAAAATAATCCTCCACACCCTCTCCACTGAACGTAGCCAGTGGTTCTTTGCTGATGTACTGTTTCAAAGAGCAACTGTGTGATGGCTCGAAGTCTTTGTCATAAACAGGAGCAGATGAGTGGTTATTCTTAATTAATG
>VOQJ01000559.1:17638-28510 GCA_015052665.1 Apistogramma diplotaenia | reverse complement strand
CCTAAGCACACTAGATGTTACATTTAAACTTACCCTATTCTATGCAATCTATATTAAAATAATACTTATAATAATACCTATATAAACCACAATAAACCCACAATGTACTGTTTCAAAGAGCAACTGTGTGATGGCTCGAAGTCTTTGTCATAAACAGGAGCAGATGAGTGGTTATTCTTAATTAATGAGGCTTGTTCTCACTTTGTTAAGTGGTGGTTAGAGGGCTTTGGAGAAGTCTTGGGAGTTAAATGAAGCCCATGTGTGAACATTTAGATGCCATATCCAATAGTTCAAAGTGACAGCTTTTGTTCAAAGATTTCTTATGATGTTTAGTTAAGAAACTTTTATCACAATAATGGTTTAAAATAGTTTCAAGGGCTAAAATCAGACAGGAAAACAAAGACAATGTCAAGAAAAAATAAACCTTCTAGGAAACCCGTGAAAGAATCAATAAAAAAATATATCCCCGTCCAGGGTGTACCCTGCCTCTCGCCCTACAAGAGCTGGGATAGGCTCCAGCCCCCATATGACCCTGAGAAGTAGAAGCGGGAGAAATTAGATGAACGTGTGCTTTTAAAAATATCAGCTACACATTTTCAGGCACCAAACATTTTTCCCGACAGATGCACTATTTTGTAATGAAACTCTGAAATCATTGAAAGATGTTTCAGCCCATTTAACCCCAAATAACCCAGACCTGATGGTGCTGATTAGATAAATTTTGGGTTGGATCAGCTGTCCACCATTTGTGGAGTGACACTACGATGAAGCGTGTACACCTCACACACCTTTCTCTGTGGAGTTTGCATCGTCTCTCCTGTGTCTGTGTGGGGATTTTATTTTTTTGCATGCTCTCCCACACTCCCACACTGCGTGTTAGGTTATTAGAGATTCTAAACTGGCTGTGCGTGTGGAAGCGAGCGCAGATAGTTGCAGAGGGTCACTGTGTGCCCTGCGGCTTGTACAGTAGCAGCTGGGATAGATTATCTAAATATTTAAACTGACTTCTTTGATTGTACATAACAATCAAATCTGGCCAGTTTACAAAACATGTTAGTGTGGGGAGGAATTTGAAGTTTTTTCCCACCATTAGAGGCTGCAGTAGTGTAATGCATCACAGCAAACATTAAGTGGGTTTATCTTTCTAATGGCTGCCGTCTCTCTGTTTTAGCCCTGTGATAGACTGGGGACCCACCCAGGGTGTATCCTGCCTCTCATCCTATGGCAGCTGGGATAGGCTCCAGCACCCCCACATCCCTGAATTGGATAAGCGAAAGAAAATGGATGGCTGGATGGTTATGCCCCTGTTTCTAATACAGTAACTTAATAATCTGCTGCAATGATGATAGCTGTAACACCCACATGGTATTTTAGGAGGCAGGAGGCAAAAACCCTCTGTCTTGTTTAGTGTTAAAAGAAAAAGACTCATTAATTAATTAATGATTAATACCTGCATGAGCTAGACACACACACATACACGGCATACATCTCTACCCCAGTGGACTCTTTTGTGCTCCTTTTCTTACGTTCTTTGCACTCTGGCCCCGTCCAGCCGTCGATGCAGACCTTGGAGCCACTTTGGTCGCAGTTAAAGTGACCAAAGAAGTCATCGCGGCCCCGACAGAACTTGTTGCACAAGGGTCCGTAGTAGTTGGAGTCACAGCGGAAACGAAGCCGGTACTCCAGGCTGAGGGTGCGTCCGTGGTAACGATACGTTTGCCACTGTTCTCCGGGGTTCAGCATGGAGGAGAGGAGGATTTGCTCAATCAGTTGACCTGAGGGAGTAAGGAAGGAAGAAATGCTTTCTCAGTGGAGCACAATATACATCACTTTTGTTTGATATTCTGCCCCTGGGGAACTGAAGGGTGCTACATGTCTGAGGAAGGAGGAACCATGTTCACATTATGCAGATAAAGTGAAATATCCCCAAACATTACACTATCAAAGCTGATATGACAAAACCTCCATCATTACCATTGTTTGAAGTCTGGTTCTAAGAAAACATCTGCTGCTAAATGTTACAAGGTGTCCAGCAGTTAGTGCCTAAACTTTAGTCCTTGTCACTTTGTGCTGAGTGTGATTTATGAAAGCCATTTCACTAAAAAAGAAGAAAAAAAAGAAGAAGCTGCATGTTGGAAAGTGATGGGACTGATAACCAAAACAACAAGGCTGTAAAATGCTCTGTAGAGATGTGGCCACAAATATTATCTGAGAGATTATCACTATGAGGAAGCTCTTTAACATTCGATTACCCATTAGAGCGAACAGGGAGGTGCAGAGAGAGGACCAGACGAGCCCCAGGGCAACAGTGGGGCAGTCGCTGCTGCTCCTGACTCCCAGAGGGGATTTCCCAGAGGCGCTGTCATCCCCAAGTCAGTTATAATCCTCCCTGACAGGGTGTTAGCACACATAAAGTACTGAGAATATGTGTGTGTGTGTGTGTGTTTCAGTGTATATACTATGTGTGTATCTATGAGATGCTGGTGAGGATAAAGGCAAAGATTGCATGATAGTAGGACAGAACAGGAAGCTTCGTTGGAAGTAAGTCAGCAGTGAAGAGAGACTGAGTTTAAAGAACGTGTGCGTGTGTGTGTGTGTGTGTGTGTGTGTGTGTGTGTGTGCGTGTGTGTGTGTGTGTGTGTGTGTGTGTGTGTAAATGCGTTCGTGTTTGAGTGTAAAAATGAGATGGGAACAGAGCGGACATTGAGCGAACTGTTAGCTCAGCCGTTGCACGATTCCTCCGCTGTCGCCTGTAGTCAAACTTGAGGGGCCTGTTTCACAAACACTCACTATGCTGCTGCAGTGCATTGTGGGGTTTTCATCATTTTACGACTCTGGCATGACTGGGGGTTAATTTCATCATCACCATTTGTCTTCCAGAAAAGAAGAAGAAGTAAGTGAATTATCATCCAGCACAGCAGGGAAGGTGTGTAACAGAGCCCGATTTTCTCGGTAATGTAATTATATGAGATAGCACAATAAAAAGTGAGGGGTGAGCAAGACCCCAGGAAGAATAGCCAAGTCTTTGCCAACCTGGTGCTAATGGGGTATCCAGAAAAAAAGAAAGACTGGAAGAAAGATTGATGACAGAAGCCCCAAGCTGCTTCTTAAATCACACTTTATAGAAACATAAGTAGCAGAGAAAGCAGTGTTGTATCTGCAGCTACCAAAAAAAAGGGGAAAAAAACTATTTTCCTGGTTTCTGGAGATTGTCCCCCACTGCCTTGTATTATTTGTGAAGTGCTTGCCCTTGACAGTGGCTGAGAAAACACTGCAGGAGACAAAACACCTCCCTTTGACTTCATCTCACCCCCCCCTCACAAATCAATAGACTTACAGAACCCGATAGATCAGCTGAATTGTTCGTGCAGTTGATGTGCGTGGGTTGACGTGACATTTTTATGTTTGTGTTCAGTTTTCGTTCTAGTATGAAATCTCCGAATAAAATTACTCTCACATGAGGCACTAAGTCTAAACATGTGTCTTGAATTTTGTAGACAAGCTGGTCCAGATTATGATGCTTCTAATATTGAATTCCACTTTCTCTCCAATGGCGGTGGCAGTTTTGTGGCAGTGGGTGCAGCGTGAATACAGCTGAGACATGGGTGAGCACAGCAGCAAGTATGCTCTCGAAATGACCCAATGAATATATGAACAGAAGGAAGAAACTTGGGGCCATTTTAGGATGATTGATATTTATTGAACCATTATACTGAGAAAATTACAAAGCTTCCCGCGGGGTTTGTGTTCTCTAGTGATGTGAGGGAACCTTCACTCTGTTAGTGTGAGTGTATAAAAAAAGATGGCTGTGGTGACTGTAAGTTAACTGTTTGGTAGGGAAGCCCCATTTTTAAGCCTCACATTTAGCATTTTGACGACTGTCATGTTGTGTTTTTTGAAGCCAGAGTCAACCATATTCTGACAAGAGGGTGGAGTACAAAGGCACTCATGATGGAAATGAATATCATGGTAATTTTGAGCTTTTAATTATTTCTTTGAACTTGAACAAGGTGGAAAGATTGTACAGCAGACATCTCTACATGACTTTAAGAACTGGGTGCAAAAGTGTGAATTTATTTTGGATTTTCTCTAATCCACACAGGGTCAAAAATACATGTACAAGGGCATACATAACATACATCAACATAGATAAACTTAAATCTTTTAAAATGGTTCCAAAATGTATTTTAACACGAGAAGACCAAGGCCTATTAACTTCTCGTTGGTGATCATGATTGACGCCAACTGGTGGTTTTGATTTGCCAGCATAAACAGGATTTGTTTAGCAGCACTCTTTGGACTGACAACAACTCAGAACAGGACAAAGATCCCAAACACACATCAAAACTGATTTGGGAACGGTTAAAGCAGGCTAACATGAAGCTTCTGCAATGGCTTTCCCAAAGTCCCAACCTCAACCCTATTGAAAATTTGTGGTCTATACTTAAAAGCCAGGAAACCACCCAATTTAAATGAACTCTGCATATTCTGCCAAGAGGTGTGGTCAAATATCCAGCCAGAATTAAGCCACAAGCTGCCAGAAGCAAAGGTTTCTGGTGGAAGTGCAGGTATTTGTATATATTTATGTGGATCAGAGAAAATCCAAGATAAATTGCATTTATCATTCCATGAAAGGCACTGACACCAGGCTTCAGCTCAATTTTTCAGCCCTGGAGGCCATTGTTGTTGTTTCGCATGTACACACAGACATGCAGCAGCATCCTTGTGTGTGAGAACCAGTCTAGCTATTCAACTGGTGGTGGCATCATGTCAAAAACAAAGGCAGCTCTGCAATACTTCTGTAGATGAAAACTCAGTCGAAGAAGGGAATACCTGTTTTTGTTTACTGGGAAACTCTTACAATGTAACTTTTCTGCTCCTTTAAATCCTTGAAACCTGCAGGAATGGCAGCACTGCAGAAGTCAGATCTTAACAAGAACCGCAAAGGCGAGAAGATGAGTCGGGTTTTAACAAACCTTGACATTTGTCACATGCAAGCTGCATGCAGCATGAGGCACCTTCACTACACAAGTTCTATTGCAATAAAATAACTGAGTGTTGCAAAACCTCCCGCCTCCATTAAATTATTGGTTTCAGAGGTGTGTTTATTCATCTTTTCTTTTTTTTGCTCTTGTGCTGACAGGTGTTTCTATCGCTTTGTTCACCTCATTTATAATAACGAGTGCAGGCTAAATACTAGAGCTACCGTTCTGTATAGTGCAATAAAAGTAAGTGAAAGTCTACATTCTTCAAAATGAACATAAAAGAAACCAGCGAGTATGTTAAACAACTAAAAGAAACTAAACAAAGCAGCACAAGCACAACAAAGGTGCTGAAAACCTGGCTAAAACAATCCTGCTTCAAGTTACCTACTTACTATGAACTGTAGGTGTGTATGACGTTTTACAGTCTGACTGATCTCATTACTTTGGTGAGTTCAATGTCATTATCCCCGGAAAAACAAGGACAAAAGACCAAACTTGGAATAAATTGGAATTATCTGTTAACAGACCAAGGGACATCCCTGTACATTAACACTTAAGCTACATCCTATTTGAACAAAACTATGTGAAGGTCACTCTGTCACTGTCACATTTTCTCTGTATTTCCAAGGACCATTTCAGAAGGTACAGTTGTGCTCAGTAATCCCTTCTGATTTGCAGCACGGCCGGGATAAGTCAGACCGTTACAGAACGTTCCTGTTTGGGCTGAGCTAAGCTGTCAGCCTAGCGAACAGCTTTAAGCCCAATGTAAGGGCTGTCAGGAGCTCAGGTGGAAACGGAAGATAATGCAAACAAGATGTAAGCGAGGCGCTGGAAGGCAGAGGGAAGGAGAGATGGAAGACGGAGGAGAAATCGGTGGTGCGGATCCCAGTTTCTCATTCTATCGGCCATCTGCTGGATAGCGCTGAGGTCCCTTTGTGTGACCGCACTGCAGTGGTCCCTCAAAGGGAGGATTGTGGCATGACAGGAATGAGGAAGGCAAAGAAACATCTGTCTGACCGTGTCTGTTTGTGTGTGTGTGTTGTGCTTTTTATAGCATGCCGCTCACATTCCCTGTCACGGAGCTTTTCCTGATTATGAGGAAGAACAACAAGGAGACGAGCAGGAAATTAAAGGGTCTGGATAAAAGGCCCACTAAACTCGTTTGATCACAGACATTAAGACACAGAGGATATTTTCACATTGTTTCATCATGTCAGACCGCAAATACTCGTAAACAAGCAGGCATGTTGTTTTTCTCTATGAAAATGTTGGTTGTTCATACAGTAGCTAAACTTGCAAATAACTTTTCTTGGCAAAGCAAAGGAGGAAGTACAGTCACTGGGGACTGACTTTTTGAAATATGTAATCTGTAAGAGCAAAGCCAGCACGTAAAGCCTTTTTTGTCTTATGAAGATGGCATACACATAAATAAAAAAGCATGCAGGTACGTGCAAACACACCTTCACCTGATCCCGATGTGTCATTGTCGTAATCCAGAGCCTCCAACACCAGTGAGAAGGACTTCTGTGGGGGGGACATAAAAAAACACATTAACAGACAGATTCAAATTTAATATTATATTATACAAGAAAATGATTTTCTCCTCCCGCCCAGTCTCCTTCTTTCTCTTGTTGTACCTCAATTTTCAAATCACATTTTTAAGATACACCTGTGCATAGCTAATTTACCTGTGTTTTCAGCAACTTTTAAAATCTGAAGGTTAACTTTGGATTTTAACCCCAGAAATATGCTGCATTTTGGTCTTTGCAAGGATTCAGCTTTCATGATTAAACAGTCTTTGACTTTAAGCTAAACATCAGTGTGCGAGTGAAAAATGGAAATGATTATTGGCAGCCTCGGGCACGAACTCACATTGAGAATATGGCTTCCTAAGTGGCAAGATTACAAGAACATCGTCTGATAAAATGGGTAAAAATGTCTGTCAGCCCATCACCGATGGAGATATTAAAACATGAAATAAATGTAGAAGTCAGCCCCATTTCATAGCAGTAAAACCCTGAAGACATCTTATCTAATTTGGAGGCCTTGCCCTAAACTTTCACCCAAATACTTGTAGTCACCCCCAAGTTAGTAAAGATATAATCCAGATTCCAGCAAAAATATTGTTTCAATATTAACAATACTTAAATAAATAATAATAAATGAATAAAAAACTACTTTAATCATGCTGTAAGAAACACTGTGCTTATCTTCATAATTTCAATAAATACTTTTTGCTAACCACATCCTAGAACAGACAGCAAAAATTTCCATGGTAAACAAATTAGTGAAAGTGCATACTGCACTCTTGTATAAGGGTACTTAATGTCCTTATAATTATATAATTTAGAACTATAAGCCAGACATAATGCATACTTACAAGGAATTCACATCATATTGGTCTCAATGCATTATGTGTAACATTACAGTAAGCATAAAGCAACCATGTACAAAACATAATGCAACCACATTGTTGACATTTAAACAATACTGCTGAGCAGTAGGTATGGCTTTAATATTGCTCAATAATAAGTCATAGTCTGTATAGTTAATGACCACGTGATAGACGATGTTCACCCAGTCAGAAGTTGGTCTCACAGGCTTCATCAAATGGCCAAAAACAACAGGAAAATGTGCACATTTAATTTAAGGCAACACCGATCATTCGACTTAAAGTTATCAGACCACCACCGAGCGTAAGGTTTGCACCCTACAGCTTCTGTAATTACCAAAAATCATTTTTATGTTTAATCCACCGGCATGCACAAGCTCTTTAATTAAAATAACCTAAATATGAGTATTGTTGTTATCCATGAATTTTCAGTTTGACTAAAAAATAGTCAAGCACATCATTATTTTTGTTTAAGATAAAATTACAGTTATTTACTTGCATTTCTGAACATAAAAATTAGTTGACACATTGGTTTCTTAAGCACTGTGTAAAAGCCACATTCTGAAACAAGACAAGCCGTGAAGCCTTAGTGGTGGCTGTCACGTTGAAGCAAAATCTATAAGAAATAAGCCAAATTTAAACATGTTTATGCTCCATAAAACACTGACTGTAAGAGAAAAAAAACCTAGTCATTATTGAGAGTCCCTTTCAGCCAGCTTGCTTCAAGTGAACCATTCAGCGGGAACCCACGGCCATTGGTTATGGTGAACACTGCACGCAAGTATTATTTTCTTTTTTGCATAAATGGCATAAAAATAACATTTGCATATTTTATTTAACTAGTGTTTTAAAATAGTTTTCAAGTTAAAGCACGTTTTTCTATCCCTGCCCTCAGCTTTCAACACAAGGACAAGCATCGGAAAGGATTCACCGCCCAGACAAACGGAGGCTGCCGCTGGGGGCTGGTTCAAGATAATCTCAGCCACACCTAAGAAGAGGCGACTGGGGAAGACTTTACACTGAGATGAACCTTGGCAGCCTGTTCTGTGGCGCTCAGGTTAAACGAGGATAAATGCGGCGGGTCACTGACTGTAGCTTGCATGTAACTTGTAGCTTATTTTTTGTACTCTAGATACATCAAAATTCAGAGCTTTAAGTGAACATATAGTCAGTCTATATACTGTTTTCTCAAAGGACTTGAGCATATGCTGGACATCAAATGATGACTTTGGGCTTACAGAGGTATCACACTCTAGAGAGATAACAGGTGTTTTTTTTTCTTGTCTCCCTTGTCCCCCTTTCCTGATGCATTCATTCGTCCTATGGACCAGCTATGAATAATTCAAACCAACGCTACAAAACCCCTTCTCTCTCCCTTTATGGTTTTCTCTGTTTCTGTGCATTTACCAGCTGATCCCTCCCTGTGTAAAAATGCACCGGTGCCTGTCATGCAAATCGCCCCATCGTGTGCATCGTGGGTAAGGTTCCACTAAAGGGCCACACGGATGTGTGGTCACATCTTTGCTGAGGGAGTGTACTACTGTGAGAGGGGTTGGGGGGTGGGGTGGAAGGTGCTGTGGGAGAAATGGATGAGAAGCAGGTGATGGGCATGATGGGCACAGGAGGCGAGCGAGGTGTGAAGCGAGGGAGAGACGGATTTGGAAGGGAGGTTACGGGCAGGAGGTCAGCCGAAAACATCGGAGGCAAAAAAGGCAACACGTGAAGAGCAGAGGAGAAGATGAAGGGTTGCAGTGAAGGTGCAAAATGTTAGGGGAGTGAAAATTGTGCAGCAGAAAGCACTGAGTCAGGAATTTGCTTTGAGAGAAATAACATTACGGTATATCCGTACAGCAACAGATGAGGAGATGGGAGGGAAAGTGATGGTGCTGAAGGAGAAAAGGGCAGAGAAAATGGGTAGAGATGACAATTATTTCGGGGGTATGTAAACCAAAGGCAACGAAAAAGGCAGAGGAAAAAAGCTGTGCTGTGGTTTAATAATTTGTAGGTGTCCTGGAGTTTCTCAGATTCAGATGCATGCTGGAGGACGGGTCAGTTGTAGGTGAAATCAAACGGATGATGATACAAGAGAGAAGATTAAAGGAGAAGACAAAAGAATTGATGTGACATGATAAGAAATGGTAGTCCAGTAAGTGGGCGAACTCCCACACACTATACTCAGATGTCATGGTGCTAATGAGACGTGGTGGGCTGCAGAGGGCTCGCAGGCAGTTCATTAAGGATGGGAGATACAGTGGGAAACCCACAGATGGACCAGCTGGGCTCATTAGGCTCTGGCTTAAAACTCTCACCTGAAGCAATGTTTGGTATTCATGAATTACAGCGACACTGTTGGATCTTGGAGTTGACTTTAATGAAATTAATTCAGTACAGCATCAGTGGTGGAAGAATTAATCATATCCTCAATTTAAGTGAACTACCAACACAGTTATGAGCTTTACTGCACTCGGGATAAGATTTATCAGCATCTGCTTAAAGTATTAAAGATAAAAGTACCTGTTTTACAGCAAAATATCCCTCTATGTATTTTTATACAACATTACTGGAGTGTTTGCACTAAGGCAGCAATTTGTAAAAAGCTATTTAACACTGAGGGGATTACATTTATTTATTTTTATTTATCTATTTACACTCATTAAATACTTTTGGTTCAGATGATGGTGCTTTATGTTAGTGCCAGTTTACAGTTTTTGTTTGCTTGCCTCTCAATCATCTATAAGGGGGTTGTGGCCGTTCTTGCTGTAGCTGCAGGTTTTTAAATTAATGTAGGTAATTTTAAGTCATTTTCATACAAGCTCTGGATCGCACTTTGTAGGTTAATGTGATTATTTGTATTTTTTCATATTACTAATGAAAAAAAATTGTTATAGGCTATATATTGTGCACTCAAAAACTGCACTCAGGTGAAACTGAGCAAATGCACTCAGTTGTTTTTCAGCACTGCACAGACGATAAAATTGGCACATCGTTGCAGCAGCAGTTTGGTTGAAATAAAACAATGCTGGAGTTGGAGCTTTGTGACTTTCAAGCCAACTATGATGAACTGTCCACTCCTACAAAATGCACACACAGCATTTCCTCACAGCTGGCATGCTCGCACACACCTCAGCCTTATCATTTATACAATCGCCCTCCCTCTTCCCTTATCCTTCCTTCCATGTACTCTTTATGCCCACACCCTTGATCCAGCACTATGACTAAAGCTAAGTTATTCACTGCCCTGCAAAGCACACACCCACACCTCCCAGAAGTGCACACATCCAAAATCAGAATCTAGACACTGATTAAGGAAGTTTGTATCTGCACAGGCTCAAACTAACCATGGTTATCAAGTTAAAATCACAGCAGCCGAAACAATTGTGTGCAAAGATATTAATATTATCGCAACAATACGAACTTCCTAACTGTGCTTAAGCTTTATGATGATATTATGGAGTCAGAGGTCTGTATGAAGCATGATCAGGGGCATCATAAACT
>VOQJ01000539.1:26075-36781 GCA_015052665.1 Apistogramma diplotaenia | reverse complement strand
AAGGGGTTTTGTCGGTTGTAATTATTATTGAGCAAGAAGCCCCCCCCCCCCAAAAAAAGAGCAAGAAACAAAAACACATTTTAAAATGAGAGCTGTGGACTATGAACCGTGAACTATAATCAGACTGTGGGTGGATGAGAGCATGATGTTTGCCACGAAGACTGGCAGTTGTAGTTAGGTTTCCCTGACAACAGATGGCAACAGTGACTTGCTGTTTGAGCAATGCTGGCTGAAGACCTCTAGAGGCAAAAAGAAAGCAGGTGTTGGCAGGCCGGCTGGAACACCAAACACGATTATGTCACCAAAAACAGTTTCATTTCCAACAATGTTACAAAGTGTAGTTTCCACTATGAAGGCAGGCTGATGACCTCCTGCCAGTGTGTCTCACTTTATCTTACAGTACATGAAAACAGCTTCAATGAGGCAAATGAAGGAGAAACATTGGTGCCAGACTGGTGCTTGGTGTTGACAGATGCCCTGAGTTAAAGGAGATGAAGTTAGATTAGATCCCCCTTTTTTCACATTAGCCAAGCCAGCATTGGTGAGATTAATACCTGGATTTCATAGTATTTGCTCAGAATACTTAAAGTTTAAGGCAGTTATACCTCAGAAAACAATGGATTTCTACATATTGCAATAATGAAATTCCCCAGGAGCAAAAGAGGAACAGACGAAAGCACTTTAAATAGTATTACTGATAGCCGAGCAATGACTTCTAAAGTCAAAAATAAACTTTTGTGACTGCATATATTTATTCTTATTATTTAATTCTTATTATTTGATATTATTTTACATGTTTCTATTGATTGACATTCAGTACTGTTCTACCCTGATATGGCAAATGTTCTGGTGCTCAAATCAACACTACTGCTTGTCAAATACTATCAACCAGGTATTACAACACAAACCATGGCCCAAGCAGCCCAACAAAATGCACTGCTGTCAACCACTTAATTATTTCAAACCACCCATGTGTCTCATCACAGTGTTCAGTTACACATTTCTTGGCTGGACTTTGCCTTGGAAGAAGCTTCCTTAGAGCCGTTACAACAAGGTTTGAATTCAAATCAGGGTTTTCAAAAGTCCACAGGTCCCAGTCTTGCAGTATGATTTCAACACAAAAATGTTTGTGATCATTTTTTCAGCAGTTCATGCTGCAACACCGTTTGCTCTCTGCGCCGTCAAGGAAACAGGAAAAAGATTTCCCGATAAAGTCTTTGAAGTACAAATATTCCCTACTATTAAAATCCATCTTCTTTCTTGCATGCAGCGTTCTCCATCTACTATTACAATTAAACAAACACCAGAATTTTACAAACAACCCACTAAAATAAATACTGGTTTTGCTTTGGTATCTTCAGCCCTCCTACTCATCAAACCTCACAGCTCAGATTACTACAAATGGAAATCTGCTTCACACTGCTGAACTATCCCTTTGTAGCACCACGCTGGCCAATCAGAAGGCTAAATTTTATACATTTAAAAACCGTATAATCATCTGCTGGAAAATGGAAAACTGCACTAAGATGTTTGCACCAAACCGGCTGGGTGTGTTAGCTTCAGTGCAGTGGCAGTAGGTCTGTTATGTGTGCAGTAGGAGAAGGATATCAGAGTCTTAGCTGGACCTGCAGCTGATCAAAGGCAATAGAAAGAGTAAGAGGGCTCAAAGACACTGACGACAGACAACAGGGGGAACACTTGAGTCATCTAACTTTGCGTTATCATCCTCGCTCCCTCCATTAATAGTCT
Organism: Apistogramma diplotaenia; assembly: GCA_015052665.1. Lineage (NCBI taxonomy): Eukaryota > Metazoa > Chordata > Actinopteri > Cichliformes > Cichlidae > Apistogramma > Apistogramma diplotaenia. The sequence continues at coordinate 35,032 of VOQJ01000539.1, read as the reverse complement.
GCATACCTGCACTTTGACAAATAAGGGAGAAAAGAGGGAAAACATTGTGGTGTACAAGGTGTAAAGTGCTGGAATCAAAGTGACAGAATGCAACTGTGGGAATGTACATGATTGTTGATCCCTGGTCATGTCTGCTATGCACTGAAAACCTTCGAGTGCCAACACATGTGCAGGAGGAAACGATGTGTACCATCCTACATTAATGCTTAATATTTCTCCAGTACATTTACTACAGATGGCAACGCACTGGAAAGAGCAGACAAAACTAGGGCCAAAGCACTAAACAGAGAATTTTAAATCAGACCAAACACAAAGACCACCATTATGGGTCTTTACCCCAGGGTCTACACAGCCTCACGCAGACACACTCGCAGGTGGTGTGAGCAACACACACGTACGTACACACACTAAACGGGCAGGGTTGGTTAAGACAGCAGACTAGGCTATATGGCCTTGGCGGTGATTAGCAGTGACCTTCTCACAGGTGCAATAAATGGGCACCGACTGCAGTAGTTCTTCTCTGATGTAATACGAGGCTTCTTGTGTGCTCTTGTTTCTCACTGGATAACTCTAATGTGGCGTTCTTGCTTTCCTTTAAATGACAGCTTGATTTCATCACCTGCCACATTGGGTCAATGGCTCACTTAACCAAGCGTCATTACTGTGTAGATGTAAAGAACCAAAATGCTTCTGCTCCGACTCCTCGACGTGGAAACAAGCACGGAGGCAGTTAGTTCATTTCGTATGTTCACATACTGTAAGGTGACTGTGGTTATAAAGGAGGACTGGGAAATGTGGGCTGGAACTGGTGAGCAGCACCAGAGGAGAAGGCAGAGAAGAGATATCAGTTTAAAGTGTCTCCTCAGTGCAAGTGTGGGGGATAGTGGTGTTAGATAGGGTAAGAGGTGAAAGGATAATGAACAAATGTAAGAGATACAGAGGTTTACGCTTTCTCCTCTAAGCAGGAGCCCTCACTCAGGTGGCTGCTTTGGCATGGTGGTTTCTGTTTCTCCCACTGACAAATGGCATTGCTGTAACCCACGATCACTTTGTCCATCCAGGTGAGAGGCTGGGGGAATAGCACCGCACCCTCGAAAAAGCCCAGGTGGCCTCCGTGAAGTGTCAGGGAAAAGATCACATTCGGCTTCTTTGCTGGAGGAGGACACAGCACACAGTAATTAGCCCTTTGTACTCTGCACAGCGTGGAATCACTAGCATCTGAAAACCAACACTGGACACATGCCCAAAAATGGGCTTGCCAGGGATTGTTAGGGTGTGTTTGCATATTCAAGCAGATAACAGTGTGACTATGTGTATAATGTTAGTAAATGGAAGATAAAACAAAACAACCTTTCGACCCCAGAGGCAAAACGTTTAATTGTATAACTGTAAAACTTGAGACAGGTTTGCCTTGACTGGCAGGTCTCACAGGCTGTCACACAGTCTTTTACTGCTTGGTTGCCACAAACAACCAGTATGTGGACATGCCTCTGCAGCAAATCACTGTTTGTTAGAACAGCTTCAACATACAATGGCTTAGTTCATACTTTGGTACTCTGCATCCTGAATGAAAAACTTCTTTTCATTCTCAAAGATCCACCATTGTCCATCCCTCTCTGAGCACAGACACCTCTTAATGAAGACTGACACACTGTTTTCTGTGACATTTACTGCAGTCTGTACAGGGAACTACACCAAAATCTTTACATGCACATTTGTGTCCACATAGTTACATTGTTTTACCAAAAGTGTCATTAACAAGACAATACCGAGTCTTAAAGACTCCCCTTAAGAGACATGACGTGATGAAATGCCTGTGTTTTCTATAGCCAATACATCTAGAAGCTAGCTTTCTCTGATTTTATATCATTCACAATAAATGACCCTGAATATCTCTGTATCTGTCAAATGTAATCAGTGCTGTGCAGCCTGATAAAATATGAAGGACTGAAACTTCCTTCATTCTTTAAGTTTGTCTTTGAAATTTGTTATTCTGTAGTTGACATGTAGTTTTTAAAAGTACATTGTTAAAAATAACAGTATTAATAATAACAACATAATAACAATAATAAAAAAATAAAGCCTGAAATTTAAAGTAGGTCATCTCCACACACTGCCTGTGCGTGCAGCAGAGGGCTGCTGCAGTGGACAACCAGGCTGTGGTTTTATGAAAAGGACCGGCCTGGATCGCTTTGGTCTCCTGGCCTTATCTGGGAAGCCTGATGCGGCCGACTAGTGACAAAGATCCCACTGGGCTTTTAACACTGTGCACTATTCATGACAGCTGCTGAGCTGTACTTGGACAACTGACTGCTCATCTAAAACACCTCACGATGAGCTGAGTGGCAGGTTGGAACTCAGAGGCCTGGAGAAGAGCTTGTAGTTGTTTTTGTAAGAAGTCGGTTTCACAGTCTCAGTTTGTTTAATTATATTATGATGGTGCCTCTTTTCTTGGCACAGCATCAAAACTTTATCATTTGTGTCACAGCACATTCAAGTATCAGTGCAATAAAGCAGCACTGACTAGTCTTGGTTCTCTTTACTTTCACCTACTGACATGGGCAAAATTGTTGGTAACTAACTAAAGAAAGGAAAACAAACAAAGATCGTTGAAATAACTTGAAACTGACAAAAGTAATAATAAAGAAAATTTTACAGAAAATTAACTCATCGAAATCAGACATTGCTCTTGAATTGTGGTTCAACAGAATTATTTAAAAAAACAAATTAAACTTTCGAGGCAATTACTGCAATCAAGTGATTTCTGTAACTCTCAATGAGACGAATGCACCTGTTAACAGGTATTTTGCTCCAATATTTGTGAGCAAACTGCTTCAGCTGTCTCTGGTTTGAGGGTGCTTCCCACACTGCATGTTTCTTCTCCTTCACAGATGTTCAATAAGGTTTAGATCAAGGCTCATAGGAGGCCACTTCAGAACAGTTCAGTGTTTTGTTCTGAGCCGTTCCTGGGTGTTTTCAGCTGTGTGTTGTGGGTCATTATCCTGTGGGGGGACAATGACCTGTGACTGAGACAAAGCTTTCTGACACTGGGCGGCATTTTACTCCAGAATGCCTTGATAGTCTTGAGATTTCATTGTACCCTGCACTGCACAAGACATCTGAGCCTCCTCTGTGTTTCACAGTAGCTACAGGGTTCTTTTCTTTGCTTCATTTTTGTGTCTGTGATTTGCCAAAAAGCTCCAGCTTTGTTTCATCTATCCAAAAGACATTCTCCCTGAAGCTTTGTGGCTCATCAATATGCCTTTTGGCAAATTCCAGTCTCACTTTTTATGATTTGTTTTCAACAGTGGTGTTCCTCCTTGGTCTTCCATTGAGTCCACTTTGGCTCAGACAGACATGGATGATGCATTCTGACACTGATGTATCTTGATCTTGAAGTTCACCTCTGATTTACCATTTGGTTGCCATTCGTATTATCTGTCTCTTGGGGCGTCTCTGGAACGTTGGTGGTTCAAGTCCTGGCTGCTCCAGTCTTCATGCCAAATTATCCATAGACAAGATACTAAACCCTGAGTCAGAGTATGAGTGTGTGTGCGAATGTTAGCTAGAAAGCACTTGTAGAAAAAAGTGCTTGTATGAATGTGTATGTGAATGGGTGAGTGCAAATGAGTTGTATAAAGCGCTTCGAGTGCTCCATTGGAGTAGAAAAGGTGCTTTATAAGAACTAGTCCCTTTACCAATTTGTCATATATTTTCCTCTTGTGGCCGTGCTCAGATAAGTTGTCTGCAGTCCCATGGACCTTAAACTTCTGAATAAGATGTGCAGATGTAGTCACAGGAACAACGGTCTTGTAGCCCTTTACCTGTAACATGCTTCTCTCCCTCATCTCCTGAGACCGCTCTCTCCTTAGCTTTCTGTGGTTCAGTGTGGTACACACCATGATGCTCACATGACTGCTTTTCACTCTTTAAACAAACAGACTGAAAACATGCTAGAGGACACCTGTGATGGTAATCACATTAAGTTCATCACATGTTGAACTAGTTTCAGTCTTTTCTGGGGGTACCATAATTCTTGTCCAGGTAGTTTCATTACTTTGTTTCTAAAAATAATTCTGTTGAACCACAATTCAAAAGTACTGTTTTTTCACGAGTTAATTTGCAGTACATTTTTATTTATTAATCGTTTGTCAGTTTAAAGTTATTTCATTGACTATTGTGGGCTTTTTCTTTCATTAATGAAAGCAACCAACAAGTTTGTCCACATCTGTATGTCCTTTATACTTTAGTAGTGTTACTTAACAATAAGCTGAAAAACTCTTACCAAACACTTCTAGTCTGAGATAATCCCAGAACCAACACAGCAAGTGTATTTCTGTCAGTCCTTTGATGGCACTCAAGTGTCTGGGCCACTGTACCACATTTTAGGTCAAACGGACAGTTAATCCACTTTTCTGTAAGTGTCGCTCTCCAGACACACGTGGGATAGAGTACCATTGACTTTCAGTCACGACTCATTCACTCTCACACGCTTCTGTGCAGTTTTCCTTTTCCAGTATAGTTAAAGTGGTCAGTAAGTTTAAAAATAGCACATGGTGAGGAGAATGGAGGCTTGATAAACACTATGTCATGTTCAGCCAGTCAAAGTTCCCAGTTTGTGTTTACTTATAAAGTTCAAGCTCCCTACAATGTATATTACAGGATAAAACCTTTTTTTGGTAAGCAGTGAACTCCCTTTAGCTGAACAGAGGAACACAGTCTTATATTTATGTGCTACAGCTGCTGCCACACACATCAGAAAACATTAGTCACACACTCTGTGCCCCACCCTGTCCTGGTTAGTGTTGGAAGCCAGCTCAGACCTGTATGAGACTGCAGACATGAAAATAAATAAATAAAAAACAAACTTTTTAAAGATATAACAAGCCTTTTGTATTAATCCATAGAGGGTCAACTAGAAATGTTTTCCATGATATGTCTAGAGATATTAAAAGAGTGGGGATTTCTTTTAGTATTTTTTTAGAACTGTGGAAAATATAAAAAGCTGTTGTTAATATTCCACATAGTGAGTACAAAAGTTTATTCTACTCTAAGATACACAATTTCTTTTTGCAAAGGTGAGTTAGAAGGAAAAAAATGAAAATTATGAAGCAGGATTGCCATTTAATGTAAGATTTCTTGACAGCTATTACAGCCCCAGTGGACCATTTAATCCAAAGTGTGATGGTAAGGTGAAGGCAATGAAAAATAAATCTATATGTTTGTAGTGCAATTGCTGTTGCTATGCAACATTTTGGTAATTACCTGCTAGTGTGCGAGGGATGTTAAGCAGTGTGTCGTGAACCAGAGGATCATCTGCAGAGTTGACTAACAGCAGTGGCACATTGACCTGGAAATTTTAAAATAAAATGCCATCCATCAAATGCCACACAAACAGCCCAAAAAGAGAAAGACAGCATTATGTGAGAGGTACTGTATGCTAAAGCACTTCTTACATTATGAATATAATGTACACAGCTCTCTTTCTCATAGTACTCTTTGAGAGAGCGGTGGCCGTGGAATTTTCTGTTGAAACCCAAAAAAAAAAAAGTGTTACTACTCAGTCCTTAAATCTTAGAAGTCTGATAAAAACAACAAGAACATTGACATATTTCAAATTCTCTGCACAGACAAAAGGGACCAACAATACTGTAACAAGAATACAGAAGAGCTGCAGTAGACTAAAGTAATGCACACACCTCATGATGTTATCGTCGATCTGCATGAGCGATGTCGCTGTGTAGAGTCGACTCAGATCAGCATCTATCATTTTTATTGAATTTCCTCCAAACAGACTGTGCCTGTAAATGCATGTGAATAACAATATAGAGATATATGTCAAATAAATGAAGTATTCAATACCCGATAACTATCAGCTATGCAATACCTACTGAATCCATTACATACAATAATGAAGTGCTATCCATTCATTTGTAGTTTAGTAATCAGAATAAGCTGAATGTTTCATTACTTTAGATCTTTATTTTTTATTAGGCGATTTATTAGCTACTTATTTAGCTAATTTAGATTTTTACTTATTTTTTAAGTTAATTTATTCAGCTTTATTTTTGTTTTTGTAAGACAGTGCTACAGACACCTCAGCCTACATAGGCAGTTAAGCAGGTGTAGGACCAGCATGCACTGGGGAGGGTTTATAGGTTTACCCGAGCAAGAGAGGCAGGAGGAGGGTACCGTTTCAGCCTGTTCAGCCTACTCAGATCTGCAAAAATGATTATCAAAATGAACCCAAAGTGCCTTTGATGGATCCGAAGGGTTAGCTACAGTTTAATGTAAATGAAAGTCAGGAGTTAGATTATGGCGCTTGTGTACATCGTTCATACTGGAAGTGGGTGTGGTGGGAGCTGAGGGGGAACTTTAGCATTAAACTCATCCAACGTATACGATCACATTTAATTGGAAATGTATTACAACGGGACCAGAATTTTCATCCAAGGTAGGCGAAAATCCAACTTGTATGATCCAACTTAGGACATGATTAACGTTAGGAACAATCGGGACCATCTGACTAGAGCAAAAATCGGATTTGTGCGACTTCGTCTTAGGGGACTTTGTACTGTATGTGCATTCACCTTTTCAGTGATGGGAAACAAAACACAAGCACACAATCTTCACTGAAATTGGAGGAAGGGCAACAGTGATACCTGTGTGAGAGGATGATTTTCTTCATGTTGTCAGCCATGAGAAAGTTGTAGAATCGCCTGAACTGATCCCACTGCAGGAATGTTTCCTGGGCTCTGAGAGAGAGGGAGAGGCAAACACACAGGGAGTTGGCTTTGTGCAGACTGTCCTCAATCCAAACAGCACACTGAATGTCCTGTGTAATCCACTGGACAAAGTCACACTGGCTGAGAGCAGCAACGGTGTCAGGCATCAATATGCAGCTCAGTGACACAGATTATGGATTCTATTTAGATCATATTATTCTAAGAAGAATATACACTGACCAGCCACAACATTAAAAAAATACAAACAAACAAACAAAACTGATAATGCAAACCCTGGGACCTGGTATGCAGTAGGACATGTATATTACCACCCACCTAAACATTGTTGCAGCCCAAGTACAACCAACTCGAAGCTACGGTACTCCTTGATGGCAGTGGCTGGATAATGTGCTGCACCGTACCGCAAAAACCTCCCAGGAACTGCTCGAGGAACCCCAACCCCCACCCCAAACAAATAGAGCCAAGGCGCTGACCCATCTTCCAAATTCCCTCGACCTCAATCCAGTCAAGCATCAGTGGGATGCTAACGAACAAGCCCGATCCACAAAGGTCCCACCCCGCGAAGCCCAAATGATCCGAGGCCAGCATCTGAATGCCAGACACCACTGAACATGCCAAGGGGTCGCAAGTCCCGACAGGTCTGAGCTGTTGGGTAGCACGTAGGAAACCTACAGAATTTTAGGCAGGTGGTTTTAATATTGTGGCTGATCACGGTACAGCTTCGGATCTCAAGGAGCACTGACAGGTGGGGCAGCTAACATTTGGAAACAAATTTTTAATGACACTTAATTACAGGCAAACAAAATGGGGAAAAAATTACTTAAAAGTAAATTTCACAGAAGGCCAATCTGGACACACACCCCTCCCCTGCTGTCTACACTAAAACTTTAATAGACCCAGCCTGTCAAGTCTGCCAAGAGATGCAGTCTGCATTTTAAAAAACAATGTGACAGAACCACACAGTGCAGACATCCACATGCACTAGTGATTTGTATATACACACAAATCATAATCTATTTGTAAATATTGTACTTTCACTGCATTTATTAGCAGCACTGCTTGCTAGTTACTTTCAAAGTTAGTTTACTGGAGACAAAAAAAAAAACAAAAAACTTAAAGTTAATGTAAAACACCAAATATTTCAAACAGCTGAATTCAGAGGCAATTAGTCAACTGATTGAAAATTTGCAGTTATTTTGTTAAAAGTACAGAGAATTTGTGACGACTTATCTCACAGGTTTCTGATTGTTTATGAACCCAACAATAAACAGATTGGAAGACAACAAAATGAAAATATTCATCAGCTTTGGACTTCTAGATTGTGGTATTAGATATGAATACAGCACAAAATTGTCTGTGATTAAAATTTCGAGCAAACTCTGGTACGTAAATGAAGTAGTCATGAGCAGCACGCTGCACTCAGACAAGTTTTTAAATGTTTGTTTTGTCACATTTGAAAAAAAGATCCTCAAAGTGGAAGCTTTATCAAATCGGTGCAATCCATCAACTAAGATTATCATGGCAAAAAGGAATAACTGGATGACCAAAGCTGAATGGAGATGCTTTGTAGACTCGCGGATAAACGTGTGATTATATTATGCAAGCACTCTTCGTTTTGTGGAATTATTCTGAGCTTAATTTATATTTAGAAGTGTGTGTGCATCAGTGACAGTACTAAACAGTGGGTTTGAAAAACTATGCATGTAATTAAGAGAAGAGACCACAGCAACCCACCTCAGTGCGCTGTACCCCTGACAAACGCTGACGCAGCACAGCACTCGCTCCTGGTTAGTCCTGCTCTCCCCCAAGAACTTACAAACGATGTTTCCACCCAGGCTGAAGCCCACAACAATGAGCTGGGTGTTGGGATATGCCCGCTTAATGTAGCCAACCATGGCTGCAAATTCCCATGTGCACCCTGGAAAATTAAACGGTATAGTGTTATAATCAGTACACATAGAAAGATGCTTCACTCTGTTCAACGCCCATCTGGCTGAAGGTGTCTTTAATTCAGAGTATCAAATCTGAGTCAATCAGGAAACACCTTCACTGTCCTTACCCCTTTTTAATGGGTTTTGATGAGAACACTACCGATAACACCAAATTCTTTAAAACCATTATAAATATTGGGTTTTCATCCTTAGCTTGGGTGGGGTGGGGGGGGGGGGGTTTGCAACACTAGACTAACTCCGCATAAATCAGGCTACAAAA
>VOQJ01000539.1:6194-26055 GCA_015052665.1 Apistogramma diplotaenia | reverse complement strand
AACACTATAAATATTTTTATTTTTTATAATATTTGTTTTGTTGGGGTGTGTTGGTGGGGGGGGGGGGGGGGGGGGGGGGGGGGGGGTTTGCATCACTAGAGTAACTCTGCATGAATCACGCTACAAAAAATGGATTATTTATCTTGTATTAAGGCCTTTAGGTGGTACTTTAATTTATCTAAGCTCCTTCCCTCACTTTCTACTGATTGGCAACAAGCTGCTACCACTTCAGCACAACCGAGTTTAGAGAAGTCTGAAGCCAAAGCTTTTGGTCCACAGGCATTAACCGTACATACATTGAGTGCAACCCTTGACATAAACATCCAACACTAACTAAAATCATATGAAAGATTTTAACAAACCAAATAGGTATCATTTTGAGAATGCTCTTTGGTCTTACCATAAGTGAACATGCGTGGAGAGGTAAGCTCAATGTTGGGAAGAGCTCCCAGGTGATTCAGCACAGCACAACGATAACCATCCTTCTGTGCATAATCCACGAAGGTCCGGATGTAGTGCTTCTCACTATGGTTACCAATACCAGGGCATATCACCATGGTGATGTCATCTGGTTCAACAGGCAGATGGATCAGGGCAATATTTGCAAGTGAGAAATATGTAAGCAAAGATGCACAGGAGAGCATGTTACTCTCCGAAACAGAAGATCACCACAACAAAAGGAGCAAAGCCCAGCAGCCGATCCAATAAAGGAGAAGGCTGTCATTTATAGCTTTTCCAAACAGAACAAAAATAGTAGCACTACTTTTGCTGGGAACCAAATGTCATGTGAGGCTTAACCCTTCTGAGAGGACTAACAGATCAGAATTAATTTGGTTGGATCAGCATTCAGCTGAAGCCTTCATTGAAACACATCCATCTTTTAAACAGTCCCCACACAACTGTATTACACACATCTTATGCCTGGTTTAAAGAACAATAATTCAGTTAAAGAGTTTGTTTTATTAGCTGACACAAATAACCAAAGTTGACCATGATGCCTCTGGCAAAGAATTTCTTTCTTCTCCAAACATCTTGCGTCAAACCTTTTTTCCCCCGCCTACAGTAGCCTATACGCTCTATATAAAAACCCTCAGTGGCAAATGTTTCTTGTGACACCCTCTATCTAATCCTGACCATCGAATTTAATAAAGACGAAATTTATCAGGAACAACAAAATGGGAGAAACCTCAGGAAGATCAGCAGAGGAGGGATCCCTCGTCCAGGACTGACAAACACTCATTAGGTGTGGCATGAACGGACTAGACAGAAGTAGCAGTAGTAGAATTACAATGTAAAGAAACAGAGTTACAATATTCAACTAAGAACTATAATATATGAGATTTCAATGTTTGTCATGACAGTAAAGCTCCAACTAGCTAAGTACAGGAACAAGAAAAAGTGTTCACCCTTGTAGTGCATCATGTAAACATTCACACAGTAGAGATGGACAAAATTTGTGAATCAGAAGGCTGATGACATCAACAAAAACTTACTTAATTCAGGAGTTAAACTTGGATACAAATTAAACTAGGCTTAAGGTTTGGGTTAACCCACACCTCTGATGCTGCAAAATGATCTTATAAGAAGTTCTGGAGCTTGAAAAACGGTTACTGGACTTCTGTGGGGGTCGTCGTCTGGAGGTGTTTCTGACCCACTATTGTTCCTGTCCATAATTACATGCGCCAAGGCGAGAAAGTAGGCGTGGGTCACTACAATCAGTGAAACCAGTGCAGGACTTTGCCCCATTGACCTATTGAGGTCACCTGAAGAAAGGCGTGAATGTGGGTTGAGGCACATGGGGAGGAAGTTCAAAACGAGACCCCACAAGCAATGTCCATCTATATCCACTGTGAGCGACCATCACTGAACAGAAGAGGTGTATTACACCATCTACGTTCCCCAATTTACAATGCAGTCCTGAGTTCCCTCCCTAAATGTCTCAAACTCCATTCACAACTTTTTTCAGGTGACCTCAACAGGTCACTCGATAGAATGGGGCCAAGTCCCACACTGGCTTCACCCAAAACCACTGATTGTGGTGATCCACTCCTTTCACACCTTGGCGCATGTGATTATGCACATGAACAAAAGTGGGTTACAACCACCTCCAGGGGACAACCCAACTAGGGTTTAAATAGCCGGGTCTCTCCACTTTTTGGTTTGAGAACTGAAGAAAACTTTTGGATGAGATGTGAAACATCTTCAAGAAACTTAAAGAAGTCCAGTCACCTTTTCTCAAGTTCCAAAGACGGCTATGACCTGGATGACTGAGAACCTACAGAGATCTTATAAGAGCTGTCCACATATGGCATCCTAAGAATTGCTGAACTCAAGCAGTATTGTACATGGTGCTCATCTGTAGTTGAGATGAATGTTTAATGTTCAGTGCCTCTTTCCCAAGTACCTACTCGACTTGACTGAGTTTTTCTTTACAACTGAGTGCCTCCTCAGCCAACCTTTATCCTTGTGAAATGGTCACTTTTACAACTCATCTAGTGATGTCACTCCCTGGCCAATCAGTGACATGCAGTTTGCTTACATCACATTTTTAGCTCCACTCAGCTCATTTGGAACTGTGGCTGAGTAGGCAGTGTCTGCTATCAGGTACTACCACCCATTGGAAAATCCGAAAAACCAACTCGAGCTGCACTAAGTAGGTACTAGTGGAAAAGTGACAACAGAGAACATGTGCTTTCTCTTGCCCCTGTTCTGTACAAATAACGGCAACCAACTGCAGGTTAATAAAAAGCAGATTCTGATTAAATGCATCACCTCCTGTTCGATGGTCCCCCAGTGGCTCGAAGAGGTCGAAGGTCGCAGTAGCCCCATCCTGCATGGGTAAATATTTTCTGATTCCACTTGGGTTAGGTGAGCTCACCCGGCCAAGTTTACCATACAGTGCTGTCTGGAGGTGACCGCTCTTACCCCACAGTAATGGAGGAATATACCTGGAAAACACAAAATTGCATTCTTTTGTTAAAACTGATCTAGAAATACGAGCCAGCTGCATAATGTTCTCAGTACAAGGACATGGAGAAACATTTATAAATTATATCAATGCGGTGTTATCTTAAGCAAACGCCTTTTGCATTGCTGGTTTATGATAGAGACAGAACTTTCCAGTAAAGAGTTTGCATAGAAAGTCATATTTCTGTTGAAGCTATATAAAGTTTGCCATGTGCACCCAATACACAACGTTTTATTAGTCTGCTGCTATGTTTTGCAAAGTTATTCACAGAACAAATACTTGTATTCCAGTGACACTTCTGTAGGAGTTAACTGTAGGAGTCAAGTCTTTAGATTATGTAATATTCCTTTGAGACACTAGGCATTATCATGAATCACCATCGTATCTCCACACTGAGAGCAAAATAGTGTGAACTAACACAGTGAAACGTCTTCCAAGATGTTACTGCAACTGCCTGTTCCATCATGTATTATAGATACAACTTTAGGCATAAACTTGTAAAAGCAGAGCTGTGGGAGGAACACCCAAAACAACCTTCACTTCAAATACTGTTGCAGCCACTTAAATGTGATTACCTCACATTAAAAGCTTTTGTTCAATATGGAAGCTTTTGAAGGCACTCAAGAAGAAATTTAGGAACATTTTAGTTAAAGACAGGCTAGATTGCATTTCTAAACAGTACAGTAACAGGCTGGCTGTGCATTCAAGTTGCAAACATTCAAATCGCTTTCTCTCACTCATCTTCAGTTATATAAAAGCATGCGTGGAATATCTGCTACATTTGCTGACACTAATCTCAGCAGTGAGCTAAATCAGATAAACAAGAGCAGCATAAGTCTAAAGCACAGCTGCAGTGTGTATAGTACGGCCCAAAACACGGTGACAGTCGGTGACTGCAGACAGTTAAAGGCTTCGGTTACAGAATCAAAAGTTACACAAGTCCTTTAACTTTGTGCTTCTCAACTTTTATAGTGGCTCCAACAATTACTGCATTAACAGATACAATCTTACTTAGGAGAACTGTCGGTCAAAAACTGACATTACCACTGAATGGCAGTAATCACCTCCAGGGTGCACTGTAGTTAAAAAGGTTAACCACACATTTCTAGAACTTACTCTCAAGGCTAACATATGACTACACTAAATGAGGATGACCTCATTGTTGTAATCCAGACAGGAAGCACACCATCAGAACAGAAAACTTTAAACTTCAAAAAAGTTCAAGCAATCATTTCAATAAGTCCATTTTTCATCTAGAACAGAGGTGTATATAAATAAAAACAGAATGTCTGCTTCTTGATTGAATGAGTATTTTAGCTTCAACACTGCTAACAGTTGAAAACATTTGTACTTGCAGTTTGCAAATAATACTCAAATTAGCAAACCATAAATTAAAACATGCTTTTGAGTTTAAAGGAGCCTCAGGAATGACAGCACCTCTCTCTGAATTTGGACAAAGGGAGGATGAACCTTTGCATGAGTTTGAATCAGAGGCTTCCTTTGTGAGTGGTAAATGTAACATTCTCAGTGTTTGTACAGCAACTTTGCTATTGTCCTTTGTACATATTAGGTAACAGAAATAGGAAATGGATGTGTCAGTGTGGCTTGATGAAACAAAGACCCCAAGTCCAGGTTAAAGGCTGAAATGATGGGTAGAGGGCAATGTGGTGACTCATTATTTATGGTAACTGCACCAACCTATATGCTACCAATCTTTACAGTATTCATTAGGGTTTTTTAATTTTAACTGTACTTGCTAATTATGTTTCAAGTGTTGGTCCATGCACCATATACTTTCAGCTGCTAGCCACGCACACCAATAACAAAACAAGCTCTACAATGTTTTGCAATATCCTGGACAACCAGCTGAGGCAAATCAGACTGACTGTCATCTTGCCTGTTTTGCAAAACCCTATGCAACTGTCCCCAAACATGGCTGAACAAAATGCAGTGGACTGTGTTCACCTCACATCACCCCTCTTATGCTTTCATTGTGTGATTGATTCATTATGCAACAACACAGGATGTCACGAGTTACAAACGTGACTTCACAACAACGAAGAACAATGTAGACATGTTCTGAGACTTTATTTCTGATGAACTACACATTGGGACACATGGCTCCATATGCCGAGCACAACATGGCTGTTTGGGGAGAATGATAAACTAGATACAGATGAAAACATCAGTGCACCCTTATGAGTCAATGATGCTGCAGCTGAAAGGCAAAGGGCTCAGTAACCATCAGTTATGTAAGCTGACACTCAAGGGTGCTTCAAAAGAATCGCCCTACGAAGTTGAGAGATCCTGTTGAGTGTCAGATGTGGTGAGATGTTCATTGTAGACACAGTTGTGTTTCTTTAAAGCCCACTTCAGGGAGAGCCTTTCCAGAAAAATTCCAAGAAGTTTGAACTTAGCTTAAAACCTGGTTTAGGGTACACAGGGAAACCTTGTTCTATTCCAGCAACCACTGCTTTACATCAGTTATTTTGAGCTCAGATGAAACATTCAAATTATAGCAGACACCATAGTTACCCTGAAGGGGAGACTAGCATCATGATAAATGCAAATCCTCTTGGCCTGCAGTGAATGGGACCTTTATTCATAATGCAAGTGCAACAAACCCAGTGTACCTTTGCAATAACCCCAAAAATACAGCTTCATGTTTAATTCATGCAACAGCCAACAGGAAAGACGTGTGGCACACTGATGAACACTGACGACAACCGGGACCGCCGCCAGACAAACTGCTACCTTCGCTTCTCCACCGTTGCCATGGCAACGATATAGACAGGCACTGAGAGCCGAGAATGCAACTCACTCTTTGGTCAGCTGAGGGCAGGACTTGAGAAGGAAGCGGTTGAGCGGCGTGTCCTGGTAGATGAGGTCCGGGGGCGCAGTGGGGCTCTTGAGGTTCAAGCAGCGCACAATGATGTAGAGCACCGTGGCCACCGCTGCCAGCTTCATACCATCAAACATTGCCGGCATCTCAGGAGAGATGGTGTTTACGTCAGATTCGTGAGTATTCATGATTATTCTGGAAAACACAAGCAGCCAAATAATTGAGGAACCAAATATGATGTTTTTTGGGGTTCTTCAGGTTAAAAACAGATTTGAAAAAGAGATTATTTAAATATTTCTCTGTTGTCTTGTCGCAGCTGACCTGTGGAACTATAGATTAAAAACAACTCAGATAACACAGACCTGGTTATTTAATACACTCACTGTAATTACATTACAGCTTAAACTATGCCAATAGGAAGCCTTGCTATGTATTAGATTGAGGTGCTGACGTTGCTTTAAATAAATCATTACATGTACCAGACAGTGACTCCCAAAGTAATGTGTCAGTACAGCAAGCATTTTACCACATTCGTAAACATTTACAGCATTAAAAAAATTATTGCAGGTGTGAATTTACAGATAAACAAAACAGAACTATAAAGAGTACAGAGGAGCCACAGTCTTCTATTTCAAAGAAAAAAGGAAGTTATGATTCATGATTGGCACAATGCAAATGTTTGTGTTATGTTACTGGGCACCCACATCAAACTGTCATAAATGGAAAATGTGAAATATTATTCATGAGTATAACTGAAAGTTGCAAAAAGAAACAATCTGCTTACATTTTACGTTCAAGTTTGCTTCAAATTAAAACTCGTCCCAAAAGGTCCAAAAATGTGAAGTCACAGTGATGTGGTCAGACCTGAAAAGCACAAAAAAGCAAACACAAAAAAGCTCTAAGATCTTCACTGCACAGAAACAACACAATATAAGTTTTTCCTAAGCGGCCATTAAAGTTTGAGCTAAATGGCTCACAGCATTGTTCAAGAATTACACACTTTTTCCAAATAATTTAGTTTTGACTGGTCTGCAAAGGTAATCTTGAATGCATCACTGACCTCAAGAGACTCTGTCAGGTGTTTTCTAGCATGTTCCTGTTGTAACAACTCACCAACTGTTAATGTCTTACAGGCTGTTATAAGAAAATCTGAATCTATCGCCCACGAAAAGGCTTTGGCCTCAGTTTCCTAAAAGTAACGTGTTTATACAAGCATCACGTGTAAACAAACTGAGCACCAAAGAGACACTGCCAGAAAAAAACCCCAGCTGGGTAAAATTAGCTTCATTAAATAACCCCGCTAATACCCGCCTCACCCACTGGAAAGAGTAGATGTGACATATAAATATATCTAATGCCAAGAGATGGTGTGTTTATTTTAGCCCTTTCTTTGTTGTCACGACTCACAAGAAGCACGGGCAGAAACACGGACATTTCTGGAAGATGACAGCTGAGGTTAAACAACCTTAAACAGGCCAACGACCCTCCTCCCAATACTCGCTTGTCCCGATCCTGAAAATGTAAACCGCGTCGCCTTTTCGGAAGAATGATCCACCCACCCAGCATTTACTGCAGTAGCTTCACATTAAAACCCCGCTTCTACCTGTCCAGTTTTTATAGTGTCTTACTCCCCAAAAAAAAAAACAGCGTAGCAAAAATGTTTTTAAACGGTCCACATTTCTACCGTTAATAATCGATTTAATGCTGCAGCATCACTTGAGGACCAAACCAGACACAACAGTTCGTAGCTTCGGCGTCCTTACCGTCCTCAGCCGGGAAACTATGAGTCAGCTACGTACTCCTTCAAAGCGACGGGCCTTATTTATGTTCGCAGCTTTTCATTTGTTTGCTTGGCGTATTTCTGAAAGCATGACAACCTGATGTGCTGCTCGCCCTCCGCTTCAAAGGAACGAAGATAGCTAAAGTAGCGACTGCAGCTCTGACATCCCACTTCCTAGAAGAATCTGTAGTTTGCTTACCAGCGCCTCCATTGGATAAAAATGTGATGACGTATAAGGTCGGTAACTTTCCACGCCCCTTCAGCGCCGTAATTTTCCCTATTTCTCACACACTACGCTAAAAAAACGCATCCAATCGCCATTTCCATCTATATTTAACGTTTTTACATGATTTTCTGTGGAGAGATATTAGTGTTCAGTGTGTCTGACATAAAGCCAGAGCAGTCCCTGCGGAACGTGACAGAAACGTGAGCTGAAACCGTTATGTAAAGTTTCATCTGCGCATGCTCAGTTTGTTAGCAACATTAGCAATTAGCTGTTACTTACTGAATAACATAGCTCTGGGTTCCACATTGGTGGTCCAGTTT
The DNA here is from genome assembly GCA_015052665.1 of Apistogramma diplotaenia. Classification (NCBI taxonomy): domain Eukaryota; kingdom Metazoa; phylum Chordata; class Actinopteri; order Cichliformes; family Cichlidae; genus Apistogramma; species Apistogramma diplotaenia. Next base: position 17,919 of record VOQJ01000539.1, on the reverse strand, counting down.
TGCCAGTTTTAACAACATGGTCATTTGATATTACATAATTTAACTCTATTATTTTGTTATAATTATTGCAGCATTATTGGCTGTCGCACCCACCTCTGCACCGTTTAATTATAAAGTAAACACACGGGACTAAACTGAAAAGGCTTTAATTTACAGGTCACACCCTCCCCAAAGGTGAAGGTGTGACAGGACAACATAACTTTTCCTTTACAGTCAAAGAGCTCCGTGGAAAAAAGATAAGGGTGTTTTATTCTTAAGTGACTGGAGGATCCATAAAGAAAACCCGCCTTTTCTGCCAATAAAGGTTCTACAACAGTTAATAGTTTTAATTCGTCACTATAATCAACCCATCCCTCCATGGTAAATTACACCTATACGTTATGAACATAATTGCTTTTAAAAGTCACTATAAGGCATGAAATGTCTGCAAGTACAAGATCTTAGCTTTTGAGACATATTTTGTAACCTATCCGAGAGACTTCAAGACTCCTGTTATATGTTCCTAATGCAATTGCAGCTTAATATCCACGAGGTGGAGACAGAGTGTAATCTCAGACTGTAATGTAGTGTCGGTGAGTTCAACAAACAGCTTTATGAAGCACTGAACCAGTCATTCATCAATAAATCACTCAAAAATTACATTTAATTACGTCTGGCTTCACAGTGAATCACAGAGTAGTACCTCTAATGTAAAGTATTCCACTTACAATTTTCATTGTAGTTTTTCTGTACACTGAAAGAGCCACTGGTTTTCCTTTTTCAGTGCCTTTTGTTGCAGGTACTTAAAAATGAAAAAATTAATAGCTGTTATATATTTTTACCATAACATGGCCTGTATCCATGACCAAAGAAAGAGGTTGGCCTCAGATTTGCATCACTTTGATCTCTGCAATGTGATTGCTTTGTCCTCAAACAGCCAAGTTTTCCCACGAGGACTTAATTCAAACTTATTAAATCCCTGTTTTCATGCTTCTTTGGTGACGAGGGCAACAAAAGTGTCTGTTAATTAAGTATGACAACATGTTCTAATTGTATGTTTACATGTAAATCTACTGTGAAAACTTGGGTCCTCTCTCATTTCTTTATATTTTACTTTGGGAAAAAATCTGGGAATAGGTTTCAGTAGGTTGAAACATATGCAAGCATACATGTAAATGCAGTATATAAGACAAAAACAGAGTTTGTACAGTTCTAACAAGCTTGAAAGTCATCATTTTATTCTTCAACACAGCCTGAACTCTCCGAGGCAGCTTTCTTCTTATTTCTTTGAATGAGCAATAGTTCACGAATAGTTCTTCAGGCTTATTGAAGGACATTCAGAGCTGTTCTCTGGATGTTGGCCGCCTTTTGTCCTGTTCTCTGTCAAGATGATCCCACATGACGATCCCATGTGTCAGTAATGTTGAGGTCCAGGCTCAACATAGGCCAATCCATTAGTGTTCCATTGTGTGTTGTTCTATACTTTTACTGCACTGGCAGTGTGTTTGGGATCATTGTCAAGTTGAAAAAGGAGCCATTTCCAATCAAATACTTTCCAGATGATATTGCATGGTGGATCAAAATGTGATGGTACTTTTTTGCGTACACAGTTCCATCAGTTTTGACAAGATCTCCAACTGTAGACGCTCACTGTTGTACTGCTCTCCCAACACACTGACAACAAATCTGGATTCATCCATCCATCAGACCTGTTACCACTGATTTTCAGTCTAGTTCATGTGTAATGTGGCATACCTCAGCATTTTCCCTGTTTCCTTTCCTTAAGAATGGCTTCTTAAAATCCACCCTTTGACTGAGACCTTTTCTGATGAGGCTTCAGTGAACAGCAGATGGATCAACTGAAGGTCCAGATGCATCTCTCAGGTCCTGTGTTAGGTTTTGCTGTTTTTTCCCCCTATTTTTTAAGGATGTGACTTCCAGATATTGTTCATCTGCTGTATTTTTTTGGCCTGTCATGTCTTCTTTTGTCCTCCACATGCCCAGTGTCCTCAAATGTTTATAAGGACACACTTTACACCATACTGCGATACGACATGTTGTCAGCTAATAGCTCTTTGGGAATCACCTTGTTGATGCAAAAATACTATTGTATGCATGTCAGACTGTTCACTTTGGCCAGATTCAGCTAAAGAAACTGGAACAAATTATATGTGTTTTTGTGACAGACTGCTAGTAACAAAGTTCCTAAATATACCATTTAAAATTGGTTCTTTGCAAAGTTGTCTGTTATGTGTAGAGACAGCACTGGTTCATCCTTGGAGTTAGGTGTCTTTTTTTATGCCTGAATAATTCATAGGTCAGTGTTAAGTGGCTTAACAAACAAACAAAAATTTCCTCTGAAAATGGACAGGTATGAAAATGAGTGAAAAAGTAGCCAATGTCCAAATAAAAACTTTGAAATACCTTCAGAAAGCTGGAGAACTGCTCAACACCACTTTTACTATAAAGTATTATAAAGTCTGGCAAACAGACAAATGAGGCCTGGCTCAAAACTTTTGCACAGTAACATATGTCTAAGGTGTTTTCATTTGCACGTTGAAAGGTGTTGTGAAAATAACCAGCATATAATCCCTGGGGCTAATTCAAATCTCAGCCTAACCTCCCAACCCGGGCCAGAGGTTGTGGTGCTTTCACATGCTCTCCAAAAAACTGGTCGTCTAATGACACAAAGAGTTTTTGGGTACATTATGATGTCGAATAACAGGTGATTAAACTGACTGATGATTTGCAATGGCTTTGATTTAAATTTAGATAAAAGCTGATTTATGATGAAAAAGTGTAACTGCACAATGCCTTTATTTGGTTCGATAATATTAGTATAGGTAAAATAAACTTCAAATCAGCACAACAGGACAGAAACACATTTGGCTGTTTTGTTTTGTTTTTAAGTCTGAAGTCAACAAGGAGTTGAAGTAATGAACTTCCTTCTGTCTCCTCTTCCTCCTCACTGCTCTCCGCCCATCAGATAACGTCACACGTCGTTAACTCGGGTATTATCGAAAATCCCAGCTCCCTCCTTTATCACCGGGCCATCCATCAGCGTTTTAGTCGGAACTGCGATATTTCCGACTGCATTTCAAAGCCGCATTAGTTTTCGAGTTTAAAAAGCAGCGCGTCGCTCCGGACAAACACACCCGCGGGACAAAGACAGGCAAAACAAATATGAAACGTCCTGGAAATGTAATTACAGCGTATGTAGGAACCTTTGCTCTTCTGGTTAGCCTGTATTCAGTCACAGGTAAGTTTCCTTTTAGACAACACGAGTCAAAGCGGATTATTGCAGTAAAGTTCACTTCGCTGACAGGTCTCTGCTTCTAACTCTAGACTCCATTGAGGGCACTTTGCCACTGCCGCTTTGTTTGATTTTCCATGCCATTTTCTTCCCGTTTTCCCATTTGAAGTTACCTGTTTTGATCGCCTTTGTTTTTAGATTTTCACATAAATCGAGGTCTGTTGATAAGAGATAATGCAGGGCGAAGAGAGAAGTGCAGATGTGCAACAGTTTGAATTTCAATCCAATAGCCTCATTTCGGGTTCAGTGTGCTGTTTTTCTCTCTGAAAGCAGTCAGTATAGACCTATGATTGGCCTAAATGTGCGCTCATTGGTATCCTGCTAGAATAGGTGATTAAATGTGAGACTACTCTGTTATTACATGTGAGACTCTGTTATTACTAGGCTCTATTCCGTGCAGTGATTATTGTAAAAGATTTGAAACTCCTATTTGTTTGGTGCTTCTAGAAATGTCATGAGGCTCACAGACACACTTACAGGTGTCCACCGGTGTCCTTGTGGACACCTGCGTGAACCCACAAGGAGCTGGTGCAGATGGAAAGGAAATTAACACCATCTGTGCTCTTGTCTGGGGCCATCAGCCAGCTGTCCACTGAGCTAAATTTAGTTCAACACACAAATGTTGCTTTTTTTGTTTAGTGTATCCTGCCATGATGACTGTATACATTCAGAGTCCCATTTGTCAGTCAGGTGTGCTGCTTTTCCTGTGCCGCCCATGAACTGGTGCACTGTCACGTTGTGTAACTTCTTATGAATAAAAGAACTGCATGCTTCTGTGAAACCTGGCTAATCCTACCCAGACACACTCGGCTGTCAGAGCTGGCTTCGTAAAGTTGTGTTAGATCTGGTCTGAGGTGTTATTTTCAGTGGCTTTGTATCAGGAATAGCTGTTTTCCAGCTCACGCAGCCTCAGACACTTTCCAGAATTTATTCATGTTACATTTCTTAAGAATTTAACCAACTTTATAATGAATCACATTTTGGCTATGTTCTTGTTCTCTGATTTGTTTCCATGACAAAACGTAATTTCAGTAGCAACGCTGCTCCGCCCACTTCAAACATGTTTGACAACAGTTGCCAGATGCGTTAGTTAATTATTCAGTTCAATCCGGTATCACATTTCTGTACCTCGTTGTTTTTGTGGTACTGTTTCCTAAAAAAAAAAAATAATAAATAGACTCAGGTTTTTGATCTCAGTGCCAATCAAAATGCCAGTAGACTGCAGTTTGTTCCACCTGGAGCTACTCACAGTTTGAATGGTGACTCCTGCTGATGACTCAGTAGGCTGGCCAAAATAAAACAACAAAAAGCAAACATAGTGAGGTAAAGGTTTTGTAATTTTGACAGATCTTGTGTGACTCATAAGTCCTTGTCTTGCTGCTCACGCTGTGGTCTGCACCATCATTTCACTCGATCCAGGCGGGATGCGTGACTCAGTGCCTCCCAGCCAAAGCTGCAGCAGCACTGCTCAGGCCTGGAACATTTGGACATAAGCATGTTCTGCTGCCTCAGTCTTATTGATTCTTTTCCTGTAAAGTACCAGTGTTTCTGAAGATGTAACACTAAGGTCGCAGAGACAACTTTAAATGTCTTTCAGAAATAGTTTAGTAATGTACTGTCATAGTTTACTTTGTTTTCCTCTATTTATTGTGCAATGCAGGCATTTTGTTCATTTTAACTGTGGCTGCTGGCCAAAAGGTGACATGCATGTGCAGCAACTATGCAACTAATATTTGGTCGATTATTAATAACTTCTACACTGCTCTTCTTTGAATCTCTTTCACTCAGGTGACTATTGTGAGGTAAATCACTGCTACAATGGAGCAACATGTGTGACTGGGGTAGGAGAGGATCCCTTCATCTGTATCTGTGCGGATGGCTTTAGTGGAGACAGCTGTAACCTGACAGAGACAGGTACTGTAGCACTGAAAAAGGAAGATCCCGGTGGGAAAGCATGGTGAAGCGTGGACTGTGACTAACGCCTTTCTTTTTATGTCCTCAGGACCTTGCAGTCCCAACCCCTGTAAGAACGATGGGTCCTGCGAGGTCATCGCTCCGACCAGACGAGGAGACGTTTTCAATGAGTACATCTGCAAGTGCCAGGCCGGCTTTGAGGGAGTCCACTGCCAGATCAGTAAGTTACTTCTGGCTCTGAGTCAGCAGCCTGAGCTGAACCCTTTTTATCTTGTGCGCCCATAAGACCACATGCCGTATCCCCAAAGAACACCTGACTCCTTATTCAATACATTTTAAACAGCTTCTGTCTACTTAATGTTGACATAAATTCAGTTTATCATTCTGCAACAGTTATTCAATAAAATAAATAAAGTGTCTTCTAAAACAAAAAAGGTGAGTTTTTGTCTGAACAGCTCAGTGTAGCAAGCTCCACTTTCAGCGGATTTCTCTAGAAGTTTCAGTGCAAGGAGTTTTTTCATCCTGTCACATCTTCTGCAGTGAAAGGGATGTGTAGTCCTCTCAGCAGCGTCATGAAAGGGGCTCATTCAGTGGGTTCTGTGGTTATTCTGTTTGGCTAATTAGTAAAAGACCACTCCAAGTCTCTTAGCATGCAGATGCCTTTCACACAGGGTCAACACTGCATCTATTTTAACCCAGTCAGATGAATAGTGAATTCAATCATATCCTCTTAATAGAAGCCCAAAGTTAGTTTGTAATTAGCATAAAAATACAGGGATTATTAGAGGAGGAAATGCATGAAAAAAACATTGAAAAAGGTGAGAATATCATATTCCTCTGAGCAGTGGCTGACAACCTTAACTGTGCCTCTGGAAGGAAAACGCTGATGAAAAACATTTAATATATAAACCTTCTGATTCAAAGTGTAACTTCAACTCTGAGGACTTGAGCTTGTGTCTGTGACTGAAGAGGGTTTTTCTTTTTTTGTGGAGGAACCGCTCACCCTCCCAAAGCCCACACTCTGACCACCAATTGTAGTGTTTGTGCAGTCTGGTCGTCTACTCCCAAATATTTTCTAATTTTGAATCGGGCAGGCTTTGTATATACAGTAAATGCACAGAAATAACTCGCACTTTAAGCAAATTATGTTCAGAAATCAACACCGTGAAGCCAGAGCGTGTGAAAATGAATTCCACTTGACAAAATTGACAAAATGAAATGTTTGGTACTGTACATGCTGGATTTACAGGCTGGATTTAAGGATCAAAAAAAGCCACAGTCCATCTCTCAGTGAGATCACTTGGTGCTCAGTGTTATTAGCCGTGCTGTGCCCGTGCAGTTAAAGCCATACAGGCATTTGCATCTAAGTTGTGACCAATCCTCTTAGCATCAGCTGGAACAAGAATTAAACAGACCCATGTGCCATTACGTCAGCCTGTCGTCTTTAGTTCTGAAGTTTCTAGATGTTACTAAAACAGGTGAATAAGGCATTCGTGCTGCTTTAGTGCTGGCAGCAGTTACACAGCTTTAATTAAATCTAAATTTTATAAAGTAGCAAAGTTTTGGGACCTCACATTTGAAAAAAAGGATTTATTACTACATTTTGTCGTGTACAACATTTTCTTACAACACGAACACACAAACAAAACTCGCACACATGTGCATGTTAGGCCCCTTTTTATCAATATAAAATATGTCATGTTTCCTAGCAACCATCTACTAACTAACTGAAATGATGCATTTGTAGCACTTATGCACCTATAACCCCATATAAACACAATGTATCATTGTAATTTCACAACGGTAACACTTAATTCATATCCACATTATGCAGTATATATTATCGTCATCCTCTTAAAATAATGGCCAATTTTTTTTAACAAAAATTGTATTTTTCACTAAATCATCATGTTTTTAATATTTTGTTCAGTGTTTTGTATTTTCTAAAAAATCTGGAAAAAAATTAATTTGGCCATTATTTTAAGAGGGGGACCGTATGATGCCATCATGTTGCCTAGCAACCACCATTCACCTCATAGAATAGAATAGAATAGCCTTTATTGTCATTATACAGCTGTACAATGAAATTGGAGGGCCACTCCCATTCGGTGCATGACTAAAATACAGAGTAAAATAAAAGGTTACAAGATATGTACATTTAAAATAGTGGTGGTAATATGGGTATATACATATGGATTGATATTCAGATATTGCACGTTACAGAAGTGATAGATATTGTCCGGTGTAGATAATGCTGCTGTTAGTGTGTGTGAGAGTTCAGGGTGGTTATTGCTGTGGGAAAGAAACTGTTCTTGAGCCTGTTTGTTCTGGCTTTGATGCACCTAGCATAATTGCCTAAGTCATATTTTGGCCAAATTGAGACACCCATCTGCCAACTCTGTAGATTCATTCATTATTGCCTATTATTACCTAAAAATGAGTTAGGCAACTATGATATGAGGCTAAGAAAATGCAGAAGCAAAGTTAGTTTACTTATTAAAGTTAGTTTAATTTTATTCAAAACATGAAGAACATAAGCTGTTGGCTATAAATTGCTAATCCGACCCAATCCTATGTAAACTGTTAAGGCCAACGCGTGACCGACCTACCACTGGGGCACTAAAGTGCAGTAAATTTAGTTCAGAGTAATGAATAATATCACAAATTAACCATGTCATATTACCAGTTTTAATGTAATTTTTATATAGTTAAATAAATATGTAAACATATTCATGTGAGTAATTTCAATCTGAATTTTTGTCATTATCACCTGCAGTACCATCGCGGCCCACCAGGGGCGCACACTTTGTGAATCATTGCTAGATGGACATAAACATGCTGTGTAAGCATGCCGCCTTGTGGAGTTTACTAAGCATTACATGAGCAGTGTTTTGTGATCACAACCCTGCTTTGTTCCCCTGATTACTGTGGCGCAGAAGTTTTGATCTGTTGAACTGAACCTTCAGTCAAAGCAGAATCACATACTGATACTTATTGACAAATTTTACTATCAGCTGAAATATCAAATGTTTTTTTAAAGAGCCCAATTTGTGTATGCGGGTCCTTATTGAACATCAGAGCTGATACTCTCATATCTTGTTGCCAAAAAAAAGACAGTAAGTTTTCCTGATGGTGACGCAACATGGATAAAACTTTAAAGTATCATCTGTGTCTGTCATATTAGTGGAGTCAAAAAGATTAATAAAAACAAAATAAATAATTATAAGCTTTTACCTTGCAAATCCCACCTTCTCCTCCTCCTCAAATGCCTCGGGGTAATTTCTGTCGTCACATTAGATTGAATAGAAACTAGTCATTACCAGCTGTGCGATGGAGACACAGCGAAGCTATTGTGGTCCTCCTCCGGTTTTCCCTCAGATGTTTGTGGACAGGTGCGCACCACGTCTCTACCAATCATTGTTTATTGTGATTCCTGCCTTTCCTTTTCAGATGTGAATGACTGTGCCAACCAGCCTTGTAAGAATGGAGGGGTATGCCGAGATCTCGATGAAGACTATGCCTGCCGGTGCCCCTCACCATATGTTGGAAAGCAGTGTCAGCTACGTATGTTCACCGCCATTAGACAAGCATATCTCAAATATATACAACCTGCTCTTCCTTGCTTTGTCTCAACATTTTTACAAATTTCATCAAGGACTTAAAGAGTGCTATGATATCCCTGCAACTGTGGCTCACGCAAACATGAGTGATGTGTAAGGGGTAAATATAAATCCCTCTATCTTATACCCCAGGGTGCATTTCTCTGCTGGGGATGGAGGGAGGATCAATCGTGGAGTCCCAGATTTCTTCTTCCTCTGTGCACTACGCCATTCTGGGTCTTCAGCGTTGGGGCCCAGAGTTGGCGCGACTCAACAACCAAGGCATCGTCAACGCCTGGACATCGGCCGCACATGACAGGAACCCCTGGATCGAGGTGAGAGGGGTGAACGCTTTTGATGAGGCTCACTAGTGAGAGCAGTGATGCTCACTGACTCGTGACTTTTTGTTGATGACAGATTAATATGCAGAAGAAGATGCGTCTGACGGGCATCATCACTCAGGGTGCCAGTCGCATGGGCACAGCTGAGTACATCAAAGCCTTCAAGGTGGCGAGCAGCCTTGATGGAAACTCCTACATCACTTATAAAGTGGATGGCCAGCGGAGGGATAAGGTTCGACATGTTTGTAGTATATAGGTTCTTTTCCATTGTGTTTAAAGTAGACCTATTAAGATTTTCCTTATTTTCAGTTTTGGATGCCCATATTTAACAGTTTTAAATCATTTTGAACAAGGAGATGAGATGTAGAAGCAATCATCCCAGTGAGCAACTCTTAGCTTCCCATGATGTCACTGAGAGCAGATATTCCTAATGTGATCTTCTCGAAGCACAGAAGCCACTCCCACCTCCTGTCTAAACCTTCTGTTTTTGAGAGGCAGCCAATCAGAAAGAAGCTGGAGGGCGCTACAACTGCCCTGCGGCACCCAGTGTAGGATAAATGAAGATTATTTTGAAAAGCAACTGTTTTCACACCTCACTTCCCATGTTTGTTCACTGCAGGTGTTTGTGGGCAACATGGATAACGACAGCACAAAGACAAACCTTTTAGACCCTCCTATAACGGCCCAGTACATCCGCATCATCCCCGTGGTTTGCCGCAGGGCCTGCACGCTGCGCATGGAGCTGGTGGGCTGTGAACTTAACGGTAAACACAATAAAACCTGCAGCACAGCCTTAACATGTACAGCAACCTCAGAGAGTGAAAAAGCGGTTAAAAGACAAATAATCAAAACAGGACAGTTGGTGCACATTACGATGAAGTCGAGTTGTAGCCTCTGTGAACCCTTAAAAAAATGCATCGCTCCTTGCTGCATCCTTTGTTTACTTTGCGGTACTGTGCTGATGTCTCCTTGCTGTGGTCTTGCTGACAACAATCTAGCCAAGGTTAGACCGCATACAAGATATCCACTAAAAACTCTGTGGGGTGCATACCTCATTATGAAACAATAAAAGAAGCCGTTCCAAGCAGTCGAGGATGAAAACACTCAGTTGTGTTTTTGTCCATCTTCAGCTTTTGTCTTATTAGGTCTTAACAGCTTAAACATTTAAAGAGGAAGAGCTCTTTGCACTCTTTGTCGCATGCTTTCTTCTTCCCTGTGTACCGCTTTATATTCCTTTTACTTGGTGATTGGTGGGTGTTGATTTCACATCAGTCACGCGCTTTGCGAATATTCCTCATTCTTAAAATGTCGGGTGAAGCTGATTCTTCCTTTCCTTTGGGTGTATTCATTATTCCCCTTTATCTCTTCCTGTCGCTTTGGCTCCCCCCTCCCTCCATCTGTCCGTCTTCTTTTGGATTCACAGCTTATTCAAACGTGGCAGGTTGCTCAGAGCCTCTGGGTATGAAGTCTCGGCTCATCTCGGACAGCCAGCTTTCAGCGTCCAGCTCTTACCGCACGTGGGGCATTGATACGTTTACATGGCACCCTCAGTTTGCCCGGCTGGATAAGGTGGGGAAGACAAATGCATGGTCTCCTGCCTACAACAACCGCTCAGAGTGGATCCAGGTGAGGGAAACCGCTGTGGTTTTAAAATCTCGTTTTTCCTTGAATAGTAGTTGCAGCAGAGTGATTCTTTTTTCTCTGTCACTTTACCAGGTTGATTTAGAGAAGACAAAGCGCCTCACGGGCATCATCACACAAGGTGCAAAAGACTTTGGAGTTTTGCAGTTTGTGTCCATGTTTAAAGTTGCTTACAGCAATGACGGAGAGTCTTGGAGTACGGTGAAGGACGAGAACACCGGCAACGATAAGGTCAGACCTGTGTGGGTGCCTTTCCCTGACACCGCATGCAGTTTGTTTGTTTTGTTCATATATATCAAAGATAAACAAAGTATCTCTTTTTTTCTTATCTCAAAAGTTTGAAAATTACTCTGCTAAACAAAGTTTGATAAAATACAATATGAAACATGTTTTGCAGCTTTTCCAGGGAAACATTGACAACACCACCCATAAGAAGAATCTTTTTGAGCCTCCGTTCTATGCTCGATATGTCCGAGTCATCCCCTGGGAATGGCACGAGCGCATCACTCTGCGCATGGAGCTGCTGGGCTGCGATGATTAGAAACCATTTATCGGCTCTCCATCCTCATCCTCGGATGCTCCATTTGTCTCACCACAGCAGAGGATGGATCTTTGTTTTTTTTACTCCATGGAAATCACATTTGCTGAATAGCTTGGACTTTAACACTTGTAGCACTTTGACTCTAGTGACTTTTTTCTAACGTTTACATTGATAAAAATGGTTTAACGTTGCAGCGTTTGACCGTCACAGATTCCTCAATTGAGCCTTTGTGCTTTAGGAGCTTTTTGTTGCACAGATTTTCTCTTAGTCTATCTAAGAGTGCATTACCCTGACGTTTTTGGGGTTTTTTTTGGGGGGGGGGGGGTTGTAATTTTAATTTGGGGGGGGCCTAAGGGAAATTTTTTCAATACTAATCTCATATTTAAATAATTAAAAT
>VOQJ01000538.1:9678-35113 GCA_015052665.1 Apistogramma diplotaenia | reverse complement strand
TTTTGTTTTTTGGCTTTTTTGGTTTTTTGTTGTTTTTTTTGTTTTTTTTTTTTTAAATACTCCACCAGGAAGCTACATTGCTACTTTTTTAAGGTGTATATTAATTCCCTCGGTTACCTTCCTGCTCTGGAGAAATGCACATTATATTAGCCATCTTTCCTGGACTTCATCGATTAAATGTTGCAGAACCTAACCTAAAAAATAACAGTTTTCAAACAGACAAAAAGAAAGCCACTACTGCTGATCAAGTACCTAATGGTATTCTCCCATTTTGGTCCCCTAATGGGGCACTTACAGGCTTAGTTACTCATTTTCCACATGCAGAAATTTGCAAATTTGTTTTCATTCAGACAAAATGACCCAAGTTAAGTCTGCTGCTTCGGCTCCTCGTCCATGTTTCCTGGCATGCTCACTCTTGCCTCTTAACCTCGTACAGTTCTGTTCCGCATTAAGATGAAAAGGCTCGTGGCTGGCAGAGGGGCTCATGTGGTCTGCCATGTGTACCTCCACCCTCTTCCTACCTGGCAAAATACTGATGTTGGGTGTGGCAGGTTAGTCCTGGCATTGCTTACTTGCATCAGTGTCGTGGCAGGAGATGCAGTAAACAAGCTTTTTTTCCCCCCCCGAGGAGCTCTGTTTCAGGGAGAAGGCTGACTGAAATTCAATCAGTGGGGACTCGGACTAGAAACAGCTCCTGCTTTTAAAAATACAAGTTGCTGTAGTTGAGTGCTTATTCTGGGTGTCAGTGAGATGTGAATTATGAGGCAGAAATTACATTTTTCACATTAAAAATAAATTTACAAAGTGTACAGATGCAATTATGTACTTAGATGCCACAAATGTTGAATCCAATTTACCTTTTTTTTCCCTGGAGCCCTCTGTTTATGTCAGGGGAATGTTTGTTGAATGTGTGCTGAAGTCAGCCTGAACTAGAGTTGTGAATAGCTCTTTAATCACAAGCAGCGGTATGCTTGAAACAAAGGAGCTGCAGTAATGTGCCTTTTAATCACATCTGATGGCAAACTTCTTTATTGGTGTTCTGAACGGCCAGAACAGTCAGACACAAGGTGAAAAGGCTTCAGCCAAAGTGAGGGCTGAGACTTGATAATGGTTCAAATGGGGATAATAGTGCACACTTTGAGGCAATCTTTTCTTGAAGGCAGTCATGTCACTTGTCCACCAAGAAATAGCTGCACAAAAAACAGAAAAAGAGAGCTCCCTAGGGTTCCAATGTTAGGACTGTTCGAGTGTCTCTGTGGGATTTTATTTCCTCGCTGCCTGCCAATAACAGCTTTAATTACTCCTCTTGCATCCTCATACTGTTCAGTTAGGTGAATTGTTTCTCAGACAACGCTTATCCCCATTTCTCTGCTACTCAGGACCATCTTCTGTGATCAGCAATGACGATGACTCGGCCTCTCCTCTTCACCACGTCTCCAATGGCAGCAACACTCCTTCATCGTCCGAGATGGGACCTGATGCTGTAATCATCGGCATGACCAAGATCCCGGTGATTGAAAATCCTCAATACTTCAGAAGCACAAACAGCCTGCTCAAGACTGACACATGTAAGTAGAAAAAACCCATAAAAAACACAAAAAACCTCTCTTATCTTTAACGTGGACCCAAATCAACTGATTTAAAGTGAAACATTACAAGTTACATCTCTATCCAGCTTGCTGCCGATAAACTGTAAACAGATCTGAAGGAAAAGTGTGAAAATAGAAAGTCTAATTATATGCATGTTTGTGTGTAACTGTGGCCCAGCGTATGTTAGGCACACAATCATTCATAAATTCAAGACTTCCATGGATGACTCATACACATACCTGCGCAAAAAGAATCAAATCATGCTCGAGCTCATGAGTCACTAGTGGCTGATTTAGATTTTTCTGAGTGTGATAAGCCCCAATTTATCCAGTCAGACAACACAGAAATTGGACAAAGTGAGAAAAAGGGATGAGCAAAATTGTGATTAAAGTGGGAAGGAGAACGTGACAAACGTGAAAGCTTGGAAGCTTAGAGAAGAACAGCAGGAGAGACAAAGAGAGCAACAGACAAATGGGCAGACAGAAAATGCACAAGGATATTGACCTGGTCTATCAACATGACATTATGATTATTGGCAAGTTATAAAAGCTTCTCCAGGCTTTGGCCTTGTCTTGCAGTAAATTATGGACCCCCCGTGTGTGAGCATGTGTGTGTGTGTGTTCCTTTTTTTGAGAGCAAGGCTTAGGTTGTATAATAATGGCGGACTGGAGGTCGACCTCTTCAGTCCCACATTATAACTGAAAGACTGACCGGGATTTATGGCCAAATGACAAAGAATAAAAGCGCTCAGGATCAATGAAAGTCAATAACATACTGCAGTGCATGTGCATGCGCCTGCATGCGTGTTTTTTATATATTACAGCCATTACAACTATTACACTGTGCATGTCTTTGACTCACAGACAGGCTGCATAAATACTGAAAGTATTTGAGCGATTATTTGGCACTCTGCCTTTTCAGACCGCTACAATAGCCTTTGATGTAGACAGTTTGGCAAAGTGGCACATAGTTGAATGCCAGGAAGTGAACTCTTTTTAAACAGGGGTCTTAACCAGCGCTGTGTCCTGTAATATTGAATGCAGGAGGAATAAGTAGCAGGTACACGTCTCTGCTTAAATGATTGCACAGGCAATAAAGCAACAATGACTCTGCTGAGCTGATGGATCCACGCGTAATTATGGGAAATGCTAGTGTGTTGCTAAGCTTTGTTTGTGCAACTGTCTTCTTAGGTGAGCACCTCATTAAAAATAATGATATTAGAAGAGTTTGCAATGTTGGAAAGAATGTCACAAGCATTAGGAAGAAGCTTTGTAATGTTTGTTGTAGGTGTTAACTGTTGTTTATCGTTTACTAATTCCTCGTATTGTATATACATAAACTTAAAACCAAAATAATACTGAGGTTATTAATAAATGTGTATATTCTCCCTACATTTGCTATCATATTACACATATCTTTCCACTAAACTTCTCTGGATTTGATTTGGAAATTCTGTTCTTTTGTGAAAATCCTTTGCTAAGTGTAATTAATTCCTTGGGACCAATAAGACAGAAATAAGGCCAGGCAGATAACCATATACAAGATTGTTTTACTGAAGACTTGAGCTGAATGGTTGAGAGCCAGGCTGGAGTTCCTTGAGGTGGCTACCAGCCACTCAGATGGCTTGACTGACGAGTGGCGGGCTGACATATTGTGGCAGATTGAGTAGAGCAAGGCAAAACTGGCAGTGAACCCGAGACACAGGGGGCACACACTTAAACATGGCATCAAACAAGATCAAGAGAATATAAAAGCTAGACATGTCCAGCGTGTTACGACCAGGATGGCAAAAATCTGGCAGGGAATGGAGCAAAGAGTCAGGCATTCGAGCTGCAGAGCTTGATTGGAGAATGGATCACAGGTGCATCTGAGGCAAGACGCAGAAATAAGGTGCAGAGCCATGCCAAGACTAACAGAGAGAACAAACAGGGACACACAAAGACTGAGGGAGAGGTACACTCTAGACCATGGCTGCAAAAAATGTTTGAAATTTCAAAAATAATTGAACCAGGAGCCACAGCTCAGGCTGCAAACCCAGTAAATCAACTGAATCAACGGATTGCTGGTGCTTGTAATCATTTCCTGTAATGTATAGAATCCTAAAACCAAAAGCCAAACTGCTGCATATTAAAGACTGATGATACATATGAAGGTAGCACAAGCAGACAGATATTTTGTGTTAGCATAAAAACAGGAGCAAACAGCTAACCTGACTGCATCCAAGAAACTGTCACAGTATGGCGAACGCCCATACGCAGGAACCAACAGGATAGAGAATATAAACTGAAGGTGAAAATAAACACAGTTAACACAGGTAGGAAAAAATATCAAACTGTGTATTAATAGACTCAAATTTAAACATACTGGGTCATTGTAGTAAAATTATATATAAAAAAGAAGCTTTTCTTTGTGGTATTTAAATTAAATGGATATTGCAGAAAACTTGATATCAATATCCTTAGTAGCAGTCCTGAAAAAGTAATTTTTCTTTCATCATCTTTGTTACAGCTTCCTCTTAGCTTTGTGTTTAGTTTCTCAATTCTGACACCACTTCCACACGAGTCGGTCCTTTGAGGTTTGTATTTTTTTGTGTCTGGGGAATGGGGATTTACATCACTGTGGAAAATGTTATTCATAAGTCAACATGTGCTAACTGTAGTTGAAGACACCCATTAACACAAAAAGACAAGCACACATGTGCGCGCGCGCACGCACACACACACACACACACACACACACACACAGGCTTACACACAAAATTTAGGTCACAATTAGCTACGCTTGCTGGTAGGAGGGCACAGAGTCAGGAGGTAGAGTGGAACAGCGGGAAAAGTCAGTGTCATGACATTATTTGCGTGCTGAACTTGAAGAACGTTTGATGTTTCTGGTTGTCCTCTTCTCAAAGCATCTGTCAAACATCACTGTGCCGTTGACCTATCGCATTGCTTGATTCAAAGTACCGAACTCAGATTTTCCAAGCTGTTCAAGCTGTTTTATGTCTGCATTCAACGCGATGGAAAGAATTTGGGCAGATGAGAGGAACGGGAATGGAATAAGAAGCAGATGGCAAACGGAGAATAATTATGTCCCGAGACATCAATTTATTTGGGAGTTCATAACATGCTGATGAAGGATAGGTGTTAGAGAAGGCTCTAAATGATGTGGGGAGAGTGGTGGAAAAATGAAGGAAGGGTGGCAAAAAGGTGGAAGATGTGGGGGTTGATGGGAAATATTATTCTTCTTGATGTTAATATTGTAAGGCCTATCATAAACAATTCATGGAAGAAGAATAATGGGGCAACAGAACGAGGAAAGAACCTGTGACTGGATTTTAATGTTCAGAGGATGTTGATTAAAAACTGATAGGTTTAGCAGCTGAGAGGAATGGCAACAGGGAGAGATTAATGGCGAAACAGAGGGACGCCAAATAAGGAAGGTGAGAGTAAGATAATGAGAATAGATGGAGGGATGCAAATGAGGGAAAATGAGTGAATACGATAAGCACGGAAAATGGGTGCTAATTAGGAAAAACATCAGAGAGTAAGTGTGTTAAGTCTGGTAAATGGCGAATTATATTTTAGTAGATCTTAATTAAGGATACTGATTGAGGAGAAGGGGTGCGATATGTCGCACGGCACAGAGAGACGCAGTGTAACAAAGAAAGCGAGGTGGAAGACAGATTATAAACTTGGCAAAAAGGAAGGCGGCTGAAAAGCAGAATTATTTCATGATTGAAATATGGCCACTGGAAATAAAATAACTTATTCTTTTACACTCTCGATAGACAATAAATGCTAATTCTTGAATACACGCAAAATAGATGCAACAACACTGGAAATCTAACGAACAAAGACACACACAAAAAAAAAGCCCCAGCAGGAAATGTGAGAACAGCCACATCTTCCTGAAAAAGCCGTACGGGAAGCGCTGGCCTGCAAACATCAATTTATTTGCTATTTGAGGATGTTAATTAAGGAGAAGTGGTGCAAGGCATTTTCATGGATGAATGCTTATTATACAACTGCAGTAGGAAAACGGTGCGGTGAGGTAATTAGCTGGTGGGTAGCTTTCTTGTAGGGATGTGGGTTTATTGTGTGCAGATGTTACACAGGGAATTGTGGTGATCTGTGACAAGCTGGGCTTTTTTTAAGTTGAAGTCTCAATTTAAGGAGAAATAGATAATAGTTAATAGATGATAACAATTTATAAATACTCAACTTTTATTCATACAATACATCTACAGTACATTATGTACTCAACTTTAGATTTTATATTTACATGCTACTGATTTGCAACAGTGAAAGGACCCGTCTGGACTTTTTTTTCTCATGTTGACTAATGTTTATTTGACCAAATTATACTAAACTAGCTGCTGGTGGACTATAACTTTACACATATTGCAACAGCTTGGTTTTTCAGTCCTCATTGTCATCTGAGAAGAATATTAAAATGTAAACCGTGACTACATGACTTGTTTAGTTTAGTCTGAAATTAAAATCTTTCCTCAAACATGACCACAATACTTTTCTGCCTAACCATACAACACAAGGAAAACAGTCTTTTGTCCTTCCAGCTATTCATTTTCCTAACTGCATGTCCAACTCGCCACAAGCATCTCTGAGGTCCTGTGTCGGATCTTTGCTCTATTATTTTCCTATTTCTTAAGGACATGACTTTCAGATACTGTTAATCTCCCATAAATAGTTTTTAGGTCTGATGCTTCTTTTGTCCTCCACTTGTCCAGTTCCCTCAAACCTTTTAAGGACACACTGCACACCATGTACCAAGTTTTAAACTATTATATGTCTGTCAAGCTGTTATATCTTTGGCATTTTTAACGGATTTTGTGAATGAAATGGGAGTAATATGTGCATTTTTGTGACAGGCTGCTTGTAACGAAGCACCTAAAGAGTTGATTATTTACTAAGTTGTTGGTTATGTGGAGTCACAACCATGGTTCATCCCTTGAGTTAGGTGCTTTTTATGCTTGACTGATTCATAGGTCAGTGTTCAGTGACTTAACAAAACAAATATCCTTTCTGTCAGGTTAAAAGGGCTGGACTGAAAATGTGTGAAAAAGTAGCCACTGTCCAAAGAAAACCTTTGAAAGACCTTCAGAAAACCTGGAGAACTATGCTTAAGATTATTTTAAAAATTACAAGACTGTCTGGAAGCAAAATATAAAGAAATACAAGATTTACTTGTATTAAGAAAGTAGGATAACATTTAGTGCATCATAGCGTCTGCATCTGGAATATCCAGAGGTGGCAAAAGTACTGACATTATGTACTTAAGTAGAAGTACAAGTACAGTGTTAAAAACTACTCAGGTAAAAGTTGGTTCAACTTCTTTACTCAAGTAAAAGTAATAAAGTACAGGCTCTAAAATGTATTCAAAGTAAGAAAGTAAAAGTAGCTCTTTGTCCTCTTTCTTACATCTTTCTCCATCTCTGCTCTTTCTTTTCTCTCACTGAAACACACCAGCTGTTCTTTAAGCTAGCAGACGCATTGTGTGGCAAACTGCAGACACTTGTCGTGCTTTACATTTTCTATCACTCATTTTCCTCACCATTCCTCCATGTAGCCTCTATGTAAAGTGCAACTTCCTCTAGCTCTTTCCGGTTTCTGAGCAAGCTTTGCAGAAGCCTCTCCCGCTACGGTGTGGTGTGTCTGTTCCCCCACTCCCACACTGTTTAATCGACTTCCGGGAAAAAACAGCGCTAACTGGAAATGCTAACTTTTCCCAGATGTGTTAAACATAAAGGAACGAGTCTATTTTGAAAAGAAAGTACCGATGCTTGTGTAAAAATATAGGG
This sequence comes from Apistogramma diplotaenia, assembly GCA_015052665.1. Lineage (NCBI taxonomy): Eukaryota > Metazoa > Chordata > Actinopteri > Cichliformes > Cichlidae > Apistogramma > Apistogramma diplotaenia. Next base: position 27,708 of record VOQJ01000538.1, on the reverse strand, counting down.
AGTAAAAGTAAAAAGAAGTCCAAAAAATAAATGCTAGTACAAATACCTGAAAAATCTTCTACAGTAGCAAAGTATTTGTACTTCGTTACTTCCCACCTCCTGGAATATCACACTCACACTGTCCCATCAAACAAAACCTGCATGTTGGGATTTTTGGGCCTTTTTATTATGTGATCAGAAGGATTTCAAAGATATTTTTCACACACAACATATCAAACTGAAAGAGAGTCTAAAAAGGATAGACAACACACACTATCCTCTTTGTGCCACCCACATTTATCTTTTTGTTCTTTTTAGTCTTTTGGTTTTGTTTTCTTTCTTTTTTTTTTGAACACAGGACAGATGGCATAATTTGCATAGTTTTTATATGTATTCTTATTTTATTTTCCTGTTTGGCACTTCCTTCCTGGTAAATCACAAAGATTACAAAGAAGGGCAAGAGAGGATTCGTAGGTGATGATAGATAATCTATTATATCTCTCAGTCAAGTGATGGCAAGAATTTATGACTGCATAACTGTGTGCCACTGGCTGACACAAGACTACAACACAAAAACATTGTGTGTTCTTGACGTACTGTTACATGAACATCTTTTGAATATGTGATGGGGACCAGCGTCTCTTTTCTCCCTCTGTCTGCTGGGACAGTATTAGGTTAGGGTGGACCTTTGTAGCTTACACTGTAGATCAATGCAGCTTCTTCAGAGAGTCGAGCTGAGCTTTAATGTGATATTCTGAGTGGACAGCTTTTCTTCAAATGCACCTCTTAATCACATCACACATAAATCTCAGCTCTGAGTGTTCTCTTTGTGTGTGTGTGTGTGTGTGTATTTGTATTCAGGACTTAAAAAAGCACAGGTCTTGCAGGATAACGTGTTTCCTTGCATGTAAACAGTCCCACATTTGGCTTACAATCAAAAGACGGGGCTCAGCTAGGTTATTGTAAGGGCAGCAGGCTGTTAATCATTCTGCGGGTAAAAACCTTGTATCATAAACGGTGAGATGCCAAATTTTTTTTGAGAAATCAGCTGGAGTGGATTCACGAGTTACTTAGCAACAGAGAGCAGAGTTGTCGACTCTGATCCAACTGTGGATGAGCAGAAGGCACAAAGAGGTTAGATATGTGAAACAAGCAGAGAGACACATTTTTCAAATGTACATTACTGTTAAAACAGAGTTGAGGTTGCATAGAGCAAAACAAAGGAATTTGCTTATTTATGGTTCCATTTATATGATTCCTAAATAAAGACATAAAATGCATATGCAAAAAAAAAAATATCCCTGGATATACAGTAAATACAGTATCATTCTTTTTTCTTTGCTTCAAAATAAAATTGGATGAGAGATGAAAAGATGCCCCCAAGAAGAGGACTGACAGAAGTGACAGAAACCATTTATTTTAGCATCCTTTTCTCTCTTAGAAAAACCCAGGGTTAGTATGCCCTGCAGCTGTGCTTTTTGTTCAAAAAGGAGAAAAATCTGCAGCTTCATATTATCAGAGATAAATTGCTGTATGACTAAAGGTTATTTTAAAAAAAAAGCACTGACAAGCTTCAACTGATACTTTAGTGTATGGACAAATACAAGGCTGCAGAAAACAAGCGAGTAACAACTGGGCATTTTAGAGAAGAGTAAAAATAGATTAAATTATTCTTGTAAATATTGGCTACTTACTGGGTAACAGTGCTGAAAGAAAGTCGGTGATGAGAACATTGCTCTTACAGTGTAATTACAGACTAATAAGTGAAGAAAAGCCACACTTTATATTACAAACCTCATGCCTCATCAAGGCTGTGTGCTGTGCCTGCTGTAGTTCTACTCATTAACAGACATTACTGCGACGTGTAGGAGAAAATACAATTTAAAGGAAGGAAGGTTTATTACGACTACACTTTGTGGATTTATTATCATGTGTCTTCATGCGTGAGAGGAGAAAATGTTTGGGTGACTCTTGCATTGCAGCAGCTCATAATGGGTACACTGCAAATACAACACTCAAGTACAGCTACACTAGGTTTCTACTGTTATCTGAGGAAGAAAGAGAACATTAAAATCATGTTATCATATAACATGTAGAACTACAGAGCTAATTGTTTATGTCTAATAATGTGTTTAATTTCTGTAATGGCGGAGCAAGAATAAGAAGTGTGAGCTGTCCTTTTTCTCATATTACAAAATTACACTCTAAAGATGTTGTATTACAACATGCAACCAAATCAACATTAAAACATTTACATTAACTTTTAAAATATCTTAATATCATATCTTAATTGTAGTTTTGTATCTGGGTGAAATCAAACACCACAAGATATCACCGGCTGCACGAGCTGAAATCATTAAACTAGAAAAAGCGTATGATCAAAGTAACAATCCTTCTTCCAGCTCCATGTTTTTATCTGTGCACTTCTACCTGATTAGGAATCATACGCTGTGATTAGAAAACCTCTGTAAAACTGATCATTTAGAGCAATAAAAAAGGAAACAGATGATACCTCCCCTTTGAGTGAATATGTGTGTAACTTCATGTGATCTGTAGTGTTCCTAAATTAAAGTCTTTTCTTCTTCATCTTGTTATTCTACAGTTGTTCAGCATATTAAAAGACATAACATTGTGCTGAAGAGAGAGCTGGGAGAGGGAGCCTTTGGAAAAGTCTTCTTGGCTGAGTGTTATAACCTCTCACCTGACCAGGAGAAGATACTGGTGGCCGTCAAGGTAATGTGGAAGTATTGAGGTTTTATTTTGCAAGTTCCTAAGAAGCACATGTCAGAATCAGATTAATGAATCAGACTAATGAATTTTATGTTGGATCAGGATCAGGATATGGCGGAAACACGTCTTTGCAGCAGTCTGTAAATTCCAGATTCACACAGTCGTCTCTGAACAGCTGATGTTGAGATGTGTGTGCTACTCTGTGAGGCATTTAGGTGGGCTCTTATCTGGTAACTGGTAACTCCTCCTGATGATTTCCACTTTCATCGTAATGTTTGACGGTCTTTGCGACTGCACTTGAGGATACTTTCAAAGTTATTGAAATTTTTCAGATTGACTGAACTTTATTTCTCAAAGTAACGATGGACTGTCGTTTATCTTTACTTAGAGTACTTCTTGCCATATTGTGAATTAGAACATTACTCAAATAGGCCTATTGACTGTATACCAACTCTACCTCTTCACAACACAACTGATGGTCTCAAACACATCAAGAGGACCAGAAATTCAAGACATTAATTCTTGACAGGCACAGCTGTTAACTGAAAGCCATTCCAGTTGACTGCCTCATAAAGCCAAGTGAGAAAATGCCAAAATGTTTAAAGCTGTCATCTGAGCAATAGGTGCCTAATTTGAAGAACTTTGAAGAATATAAGACATTTTGGTTTAACACTTTTTGTTTACTAAATAATTCCATGTGTATTTCTTAATAGCTTGGATGACTTTAGTATTAATCTACAATGCAGACAATTTATAATAATGAAAAACCAAAGTTTGACCGATTTTGTTTATGTCTCAAAGAATCTCAGTTTATAATTTACCATCTGTTTTCTGATGGCTTGTAGATCATAAATATGCAATAATTGTGTGATCAACTGCAGGAATTGAAGCAAAAAATGCTTTTTAAATGTAGGTTTTATAAAGTCCAGAAATGTTAATAAAATATTTCGTGTGCGCACTAAAACAAAAGTTACTATAGGTTTTTAAAATGAGACATTTCTTTGCAATGTGCTGATCCTTCAGAATGATTGATCGTATCAAAAATATACCTCCTAATGGTATTTTTGAAGGTGAAATTATTTTGTTGTCCACAGTATTTATATATCTGATAACTGAAATAGATTCAAAATATTGAACATGTTACAGCGGTTCCTGAAATAGATATATGGTATTTTGAAATAAAATCCCTCCTGTGAGTGTTTAGAATCCATGTTGGCCTCCAATTCCTCTGCTAATGTTAGAAAGTCACCCTTTTCAAGGGTTTCTCTGCAAGAATAAGGTGGAATTACACTCAAAAAACCTCTGACTTCCGGGGTCAAATATAATGGTTTCCCAGGGAGCATCCTCCCATCACATCTATGTGTTCATCGGTCTCTCCATCTTGTCTGCCTTTTCTGCTGTTCTGCAGTGAAACAGGATCTGAATGGTGAAGAACTTCTCATTAACTATACATGACCTGTGAAAGAGCCCCCTTTGGCCCTGTCCTTTTCTACCCCTCACTTCCTCTGTTCTGTACATATCCAGTTCGCATGTGCTTCTTTTTCCTCAGTTTTCGTCCTGACAGTTGCCTCTTCTCAAATCCTACACCTACTTTTCTCTTCCTACATTTCCTGTTTGCTTCCAGCTTAGCTCTGAACCACCCGCTGATGTATGCTGCCAGCTTAGCTTCAGCTCAGAGTGAACACTTTGCAAAGCATGCACCTGGAAAGCCTGGGCAGGACCGTTCTCTGTTGTGGAACAAAATGCTTTGTTTTGTCGGCTACATGTTAATTCTGGTAAAAATAAATAAATACAAAAAAATACAATTAATTTTATTTATTTGTATATTTATACATCCATAAGAAGCATCTGAGACTGTAAGACCAGACTGACTAACCTGTGCACCGCCTGGATTGACTACAAGTAAGCCTATGACTTAGTCTCAACAGGACCCTAAGAGTCTTAACCAGGAATTCAATGGGAATGTGGAAAACAATGCTAGAGACCAACTTCAAGCCGATTGTCACCATCAAGTGTGGGATTTACCAAGAAGATGCTCTGTTTCCACTGTTACTCTGCCTAGGCCTGAACCCCCTCACCCAGATCATCAAATACACAAATAGAGAATGGAGCAAACATCAGCTACCTTCTCTACATGGATGACATCAAGCTGTATGCCAAGAGTGAATGAGACATCCATTCAATAATCCACACCATTAGGATCTACAGCAATGACAAAATGTTAGTTGGACTGTAGAAGTGTAATCAAATGATGGCACGGAGAGGGGAAGGTAGTCTGAACTGAGAGGATTGTACTAAGACAAGGTAACATTGCAGGCACTGAGGATAGTTCTAAGTACCTTGGCAAGTGGGAGCCATGTAGTGGCCACTCAGAAAGCTTCAACCACGAAGTATCTGCAGAGAGCACGGAAAGTCTTGGGGAATCAGCCAAATGGGAAGATCCAGGCAATCAATGCCTGCGCCATGACAGTATCTGATGACCTGGCAAAAGTAGGTGATAACAGCCACTGACATCAAGACAAGAAAGCTCCTTATTATTCACTGAGGGTTTCACCCCAAGGCCAGCACCCTGAGACTAATCTGGAAGGAAGGAGGATGAGGAGTAGTGAGTGTCAGAACCACTATCCTGGATGAAACAGCAAAGCTCCACAAATACATCAGAAAGACCACTGATCATGTGCTTAGTGAGTACCGCAGGCAGCAGAAACCTGAGAAAGAAGTGGAGTAACAACAGGAAACATTATGAAGGACAGAGCCCTGCACAGCATGTACCAGCGGTAGATAGAAGAAGTGGCTGATATCGAAAAATCCTACCAATGGCTGGACAAAGGTCAACTAAAGACAGCACAGAATTATTAAACATGCCACCAGGTAAGACCCCAGGTGCAAGCTGTGTCCCCGAGACAATCCAGTACATAACAGCAACAACACCAACAGAGCACCTTTGGGATGTGGTGGCATGTCATGCACCTGCAGTCAACAAATCTGCAGCAGCTGTGTGATGTTATTGTGTCAACTTTGGCCAAATTCCCTGAGGAATGCTACTAGGGCACAAAGAATTGGTCCAACCCAGTATTAGTGTAATTAATGGATCAGTGGTACAGTACATATAGATACGGTATAACTGGAAACTGAAATGATAAACCAGGAGTTGCTGTGTCTAGTCTGCTTAGCACTCTACATCCAAATAAAGAAATCCATCACTTCTGTTTGCAAAGAATAAATATGTTGTCACTTCTAACCAGCTGCTTTTAATTAAAAGATTGCAAATCAAATGCCTTAAGATGCTTGAACATTCCAGAGGACAAACACATCTGATCTGATCACTTGAAAATAAGAGTGCTGAGTCTGTTGTAAAGATTGGATTTTAGAAACAAATTTGATTTGCCTGCAAGAGTTGTCAATTAATTTACTACAATCCCTTGGAAAAATTATGGAATCACCTAACTTTGATGACATTCATTCACCTTTTCTTTTTTCAACTTTTGAGACAAAAATAAATCAGCTAACATGCAACCCCATGTCATAAATGAGTATTAAATCCTCCTCTCTAGCCCACTGTAAACAACCTTTGTCCTCTTTCTACGTTAGTGTTAGTTTACCTTTGGCTTTTCTGCATGAAATCCCATTTCAGTCAGCTGATTTTTCACAGTTGTATCACAAGCATTATCTTCTGCTTCTGCCCATTTGTTTTTCTGCTGTTTTGCTCAGCATCTTTTTTTTCCCCAGACATATTGCTGTGAGTAGCCTTCCCATTTTGTCTGTATTTGCTACAGATTTCATACACAGCTGACTGGGAACACCCAGCATCTCTTGCCACTCGCCTTTTTGAAGGAGCTATATAATCCTATTCATTGTTTGAGTCGACAGCTCTCTTGTTGGGGTCATGCTTCCCTTCAATCAGCCAGGCGCAGCAGCTTGTTAAGGTCTGCAAACGCTCTCTTTTAACTGCAGACTATTTTGCATATTTAAATTTGTGCAGGTATTTGTTTCAGAAATGCAAATTACAAGGAGTTTCCATATTCTTTTCCCCAACACCGAGTGGCTACATGCTGCAAGTGTGGTGATTCCATAATTATTGTGCCCTGTACCTCTATTGTACTGTCCAACATAAACCAGAGGAAGGAAAGGACCAAAGGTGACATGGATCCTAAAGGAATGTACTTCTTTTTAATATATCATGCTGTGCTTATAACACTCTCTATTATTCATGCTACATTACAGCAACATGTTCTCACTTGTATACTATATTACAATGACTTACACTCACTAACAGAGCTTAATGAGCCTGGTTTTAGAGTCGTCTAGTGATCAAACAGTCATTCATAATAAAGATGCAAGTTTTACTGTTACTGTATATTAAACACTGAGCTGCCATCACAGGCAAACTGTAACAAGCGCACATAAAAAAATGCATATGCATATGCACACATTTACAGTTTTGCATCCCATCAGTCATGAACCCCCGAACATTTTCATTAATGTTTCCTTCACGCATGTATATGAGTCACCACATTTCCGAGCTGGAGGTTGTTGATTGCTTTTTATTTGTCTATGGACCTGAGTGCGCTCAGACTGGATGACTAACAGTGCAATATTATGAGTTTTAGCATGGGAATTAATGCAGCTTTCAGTACCGAAAGTCACACCATGATTTGTAATAGTCGCTGGCTCACAGGGATGTCAGTATTTTTCCTAAACTCGACATTAATATGTTTTGCTCAATACTGTGATTAATATTGGTTGCAGTGGTCATTTGATCCTGATTGAGACCAGCAGTGCAGCAACTACCAACGTTGTTTTTAAAAGTACATTTTTCTTTTCAATTTTTTTTGGAAGGAACACACAGTACAGACTTCAGGGGATCATCGTCAATCAGACTGGGATAATGAGAAAAGGTGTCCGTGCTCCGTTTTTATGTGCATATATTTTAATAAGTCACTTTTTGTAAAGATTTGCAAATTATAAAAGCTTTATTGGAAGCTAATAGATCATCACAAATAAGTTAAAACCATACTAAGAACAAAGTCTGGGCGTTCCGTATCACATTCATTGCTCCTTATTTTCTCCTGCTGTTTTCTTTCAAAGTGAGAAACAGCTGTGTTTATTTGTTGTTTTCAAACATTCAGAACGGCACTAATATTAAAATAAAACACACCAATGAAAAACCTGGCAACCCTAAAGCTGTTTTAATGGCTTTTCATTTATGTATACAGCATCAGTAATCATTTTTATCCATCATTAATTCTATTAATTACAAACAATAAAACTAATCACATTAAATATAACTGTGAAAGGTCCTACAAAGACCTCCAAGGAAAGTCAGCCAACTCACGTTCCCCATGCATATATGATATCATGTTACTCACCGAGAATTGGAGCAGAGGCTTTCATATACTATCTGTAGTGTAATAATCATCTTCTTGCAGTATCACCTTACAGTCTGTCTTGTGTATGACCAAGCCTCTTTTTCACAATACGTTATTGGCTGAATATAAGTGGCTGGAGTTGAAATCTGGCTAATATTCTTGCATTTTAGCGCCGTTGATAAAAGGTCAAAGGTTGTTTCATTCTGCGCTTTCTAAGTCAATACTCCTGTAGACCTGTATTTGTAGTAGTAGCTTCTAGCTGCAATGATACAGAGACACACTCATATGAGGTGGAGAGTTCATGTACAGTATATCCCTAACATACACTGTAGGAAAACAATCAATTATTCATGTAAGACAAGAGAAAATTCTCTATATTTTTCTTCTTTAGATGTGAAATTAATACACATCCCATATCACTTTCACTTCCTGTAACCCCTCCTCCCAACACACACACTCCTTCACTCTGTCTTTATTGCTGTCATTCACATACACTTGTCCTTTTTTGTCTCCACCACGGATGCTTGTATTACACAACCTCCCTGACAGATTTCCTGATTCATGGAAGGGACACAAAGATTAGTTTCAGAGGGAACAGGGAAATATAATGAATGTAAACAGCGCTGTATTTTGTAATGGCTAACATCAATACAAAATGTCCCCATCCTTTTCCTGCTCTGCTATCATAAGAGTCCTTGTTTGGTGCCAGTAATTTCACACTGTTTGTGCCGTGTTGCTGTAACAATTTTACAAGGCAAGACACTGTTTTTTTACACAGTGGACCTCAGCCAAATAAACTGGAGGAAAATTAATCCACTATGAAAATGACCAATTGGCAGAAGTGTATGTGGAATAATGTGTGAGGGTTTCATTTGTCACTTTATTACAATGTCACTTTGGTGTGTGTGTGTGTGTGCGTGTGTGTGTGTGTGCGTGTGTGCAGACACTTAAAGAGGCCAGCGAAAATGCCAGGAAGGATTTCCACCGTGAGGCTGAGCTTCTGACGAACCTGCAGCATGAACACATTGTCACGTTCTACGGAGTGTGCGTGGAGAGCGACCCGCTCATTATGGTGTTCGAGTACATGAAACACGGTGACCTCAACAAGTTCCTCAGGCATGGCTCTCTTCTTCATTATGTAAAATGTCAAATAGCAAAATCAAAAATGTGCTTTTCTCTAAAATGTTTTTATATAACGAAAATTAGGAAGCAGAGGTTTACTTTGCTGTTGCTAATCTAGCTTAATCTTCTACATGCTCTCTCTAAGAGGGCCACGTGTAACATCTTACATGGTTGACACAAGGCTGAAAACACAAATGATACACTGTTTGCCTGCTTTTTCTCACAGGGCTCACGGTCCAGATGCAGTTCTAATGGCAGAGGGCCAGACCACCAGACCTGTGGAGCTGACCCAGTCTCAAATGCTTCACATTGCCCAGCAGATAGCATCTGGCATGGTCTACCTGGCATCACAACACTTTGTGCACCGTGACCTGGCCACCAGGTTTGTAACATACTCCATTAATACACACTGTGTTTGCTCGCACCTAACAGATGCCAGATGTCTCATTAAACTGGAATTTTTATTCTGATCCTTGAGGGTTTTATTTAAAACTCATCATGACTAAGTGAAAACAATTGCTAATGACACCTGAAACACTCTACTCAATGTAGCCATTATTAGAACCAATAAAGTACAGATAATCTGTGAAGCAGTCTAAATTTTGACATCTAAATCTTACATAAGATATAATAATAATATATAGATAATATTAGATCAAACTTTATTAATATATATTAATATATGGCTGCAGTTTAACACACCTGCAATGTGAAACATCTATATTGAGTCTCCCTGCAGTATCTTGCTGTTATTGTTCTGAACTTACTTTGACTTTGATTGTGTTTGTTGTCCAAAAGGAACTGCTTGGTGGGTGAGAACCTGCTGGTAAAGATTGGAGACTTTGGCATGTCAAGAGATGTCTACAGCACTGACTACTACAGGGTAGGTGTATGTGTCAATATCTTTTCAGGCCTTTCTTTCAGCCTCCCCTCCTCCCTGCTGCATGGGTGCCTCTCCTCTACTCCCCTGCATGAGCATGACTGATGGATGGGGGTTGGAATAAGACACTTGCAAGAGTAGGTTAACTCAACAGAGGGACTGGGAAATGACTGACATGTTTGATTAGGTGAGTTTAAATTGCTTTAAGTCGCTCAAAAAGTAGACATAAAAGGAATGCAGCTAAATTTATTTAAAATTTATTTCATGTTTTCCGTGTGTATGTGTTTGAGTATGGGTGCAGATGTTTGTGTGCTGCAAGGATATTTAGCAGCTTTTCTTGTTGTGCTTGGATAACTCAGGGGTACAAGGGAATTTTTAATGTGTGTGTTTGTGTGAGTGTCTGTTTTCTTTTTCTTCTAATCAGTGCGATTGCTTGATAGGTAGTTGACTGTCCATTTTTCCTGCCCATTCACTGATCCACTGTGAAAAAACATGAGACATGACAGTGGCAGAGTAAGAGAGAGAATAAGGAAAAAGACTGCAGCCAAGGCTAAACAATCAGTCTAAAATTCAGAAGGATAACAAGTTGCTATGGAGCTAAATTGGGGCAATAAAGTTTGTTCAAAAAAACAAATTGAAACTGAAAAAAGTTTTGCAACTGGAAAAAAATGTGAAACTGGAAAAAATAATTCAAAACTTTTTTCAATTTCTAATTTTTTTAACAAACTTTATGGCCTCAATGGGTAATTCAGTGCAGTAATTTGCAGTAATATTTGCAGAAATATTTTGTCTTGAAAATAAACTCAGTGTAATTATACAAATATATTTTTAAAGTAGTTTTCTTTGCTGTATGATCTTTTTTCACATGGTCCCCTTTATATACATAATCAAGCACATATTTGCTATTTTTTCCTGTTTCTTATGAAAAATATTAAAATTTCCTGTGACTACCAGGGCAGACAAAAGAAGAGAACATGAAAGTTCCAGAAACTGCAGTTCATTTAATGGCCACTTGAGGCTGCCCCATCAAGTGAATCAAGTCCTGTAGACTCCCATGTGGAACAGCCCAAATTAGCAGCATCAAAAAAAGTGTTACAGCATGTAACAAAAATGATTGTTCCCGTTTTGAGTGACTGGTGTTCCAACACAGACACAATTCCTAAATCTAACGTGGTCGTGTATAGATGTATCCTCCTATCTGACTGTATTTGATTCAGTACACTTTATGAGTACAGCTGACTAAGAAAGCTTGCAGCGTCCAAATAAGGTCAGTTCTGGCTCTAAAAACAACAACAGCAAAAACATCGTGGCAGATTTCATGAAGGCTGTAGCCATCTTTCATATACAGTCTATGATTTTCTCTCACCATGTTTCATAAACCAAAAAGCAAAGTCATAAACCATAAATGCCACATGGCCAGAATTAATCTGCATTAAAAAAAAACATGCAAAATGTGCAAATGTACTTTTTAGAGGTCTTTTATGATGGCTGTTGAGATAAAATTGGAAAAACAGGTTGTTATTCCAATTTTGTTATCAAATTAAAGATGTGGAAAAGATTAAGGTCGCTGCTATGGCGTTCTTTTGTGCTATCTCTGTGTGACGACACACAGCAATCTCCCCGCTTCTCCTCCTTCCTCTCACCCCTCCTCAATAAAGCTAAGTGCTGTGGCTGTAGTCATGGTAACAGGAGAGGGCAGTGGCGGTGGGTCCCTTACTTGAGTCTCCAACATTTCTCAGGAAGAAAAGTAATCAGAGGAGTTCTGTTTAGTATGCTGGGGGAGTAGTGGAGGAACAGAGGTGGAGAAGGAGTGAGATGTAAGTGTGGGAGATGGAGGCAGGAGGGTGGCAAAGCGATGAAAGGAGAGAAAGGCTTGGAAATCAGGGAGATGGGGGGAAGTAGCAGGAGAAGAAGAGAAAGAGGGAGGAGAAGGAGTGGGATGCCAGGGAAGAAGAAAACAAGACACAAATAAATATCCAAAAAGAGACGAGGCAGTAATAGAGCGATACAGGGACATACGGAGCTGCTTAAGACAACCACGGAGCAGCGTATCAGAGTAAAATGACAACAAAGGATGGAGAGGTAGACAGACAGGAGAAAAACAAAAACCATAAGAGAGGCACAGGAGAGTGGAAGCTAAAATATAGTGATTCAGCCATATTTCAGTATCCAGGAGAGACAGAGGTGTGTGTGTGTGTGTGTGTCTGTGTGCATGAGGGGGTGTAGAGTGTAGGGACCCAGTCATGCTCTTGCGTCAGACAAGTGAAGATGAGTCATAGAGGAATTGAAGCCCCACACCCCATGCCTGTGTGCCTGCGTGTACTATATGTGCAGGGAAATAGATGCAGAGGCGTAGGACTGAAGGGGCTGTGATGACGTCATTGAATCCCCTGTTACACAATGAACCTGACAAGCGCTTCAGGAGACAGACAGGATGCCTCGAATCAAACCTTGAGCCTTTCCACGCAGCCTTTTTGTTCGGCGTGTGTATGTGTGTGGGCGTATGGGTGCGTGGGTGGGGCTCGGCTTGCAGTGAGGGTGAACGCACACATTTAGTACACTACAGCACATTTATTCATTTTCCCCTAAACTGATTTTACAGCCAAAGCTGTAGGATGAAAGAAAATTAAGGTTTCACGCCTGACTGTGTTAACGCTGCTGACACGGCGGTAGAGGAACACCGGCATTGAAGCAGAGCTGAAAAATCTTTGGGTAATTTTGCTGCCCAGTTCATCTTTTTCGTCAGAGACAAACATCAACCTAATGGAGCACCTGGAGCCGTGAAAGCAAAGCAGGTATCTGTGAACAAGCAATTGTGCACCAAGAAAACACTTCCATCTGTATCTGCAGCAGAAATTTATTGTATTGTTCATGTATATACCCTCATTGTACCATCTGTATTATTATTATTATTATTATTATTATTATGATATTGATGATGATTTTATTATTATTACAATGAAACACTTGGTTAAACTACACATGCACTACAAAAAAAAGAAAGGGGCAAAATCTTAACTTTAACTTGACACATACGTACATCTAAAGGTTCTAGTCTGTATCAGCTGGCTGCTGGGGGGGGGTGGTTCCCATGATGGCATGAGTATCTCTTTTTCACTCACCTCTTTTCACTCTCTCTGTGTTTATACCCCACTCTGCATTTTTTCATTAGTTAATATTAATCTCTGGCTGCCTCTTCCTGATCCTGGTTGTGTCTGAGGTTTCTTCCTGTTAAAAGGGAGTTTTTCCTTTCCACTGTTGCCAAGTGCTTGCTCATGGGGCTCATTTTGATTGTTGGGTTTTCTCTGTATTATTATAGGGTCATTACCTTACTATATAAAGCACATTTAGGTGACTGTTATGATTCAGCACTATAAAAATGAAATTGAACTAAATTGAATTGAAATTGAATAGATGTTATGTCGTCATCATGTTACCTAGCAACCATATAGCAACAGCCTGAAATGGCCCTTTTTTAGCATTTGTGCATCTATAATACTTAGTAAAACATCCTATCATTTTAATTTCAAGACAATAACATCTCATTTACATGCACAAAAGTTGAATAATGCATGATATATGATGACGTTGCTTAGCAACCACTTAGCAGTGGGCTAATATGACCCATTTTTAGCATACACACAATATCCACCACCCTTATTTCTTACTTGTTTCAATGTGATTAAATAAATCAATTTGCCAGCAGCATGAAGTGGCCACAGAATACTGCAGCATGGGCCGGTGCTAGGGAAGACGATGAAAAGTAAATAAAAGGCAAAGTCATTATGCCGAATGCATATGGGTACTTTTTTTTTTCTTTGTGCCTGTCATGTCTGGTAGTTTTTGCAAACAGAATGATATTCCGGATGCATTGTTGTACCCGACATATTTGCTTTAACAAGAAGAGCTTTATTAATATAAGCTATTCTTGTTTTTTTATTTTTTTATTTATTTTTGGTTCATACATGTTAGTCCAGACAGGCAGGAAGGAAGGGGTGGGAGGAGAGGAGACAGAAAAAGAGAGAGAAGGGAAAGGAAAGAGAAAAACACAAAAAAACAAAAACACAATTGAATAAGTGATACCACACATACATTCATGAATACATGTATATACACAAAAACACACCCACACACACAAATTCTCATCGTGGTTTGTCAACATGGACTTTTTACTTGTGTGCAGGCAAAGCCTGTTCAATCCTGGTCAGTGATTTTCAAAAATCTTGCCTTTTTATGCACATTCTGCATTTTCTTATGTCGATATCTTTTTAGAGACTTTTGTACATCCTCATTGTTGTCCTAACCAAGTGTCAGCAGGTAACCGATGAGGAATGTTTTGACTTTTTAATTAAGTGTGGAAAAAGTCCTACAGTCGTATTTCTTGTTCGTTTTTAATTTAACATAAGCAACATCACAAAAATACTAAACAATTCACTTAAACCTACATGTCATTGACTTTACTGTATATTAGCTGGCAAGGAGAAACCCAGCACACAACCTCATGCACACATGTACTTTGACATGTTCTTGAGGTTTTTTCTTTCTTTATTTAAATAATAGCACAAACAGCGATATGATCCTCTGTGCAAGAAAGAGTAGGTGGGGTTACTCACATAAGCCCCTCCTACATTTAAATCCCATAATGCCTTCTTTTTAATGTGCAGTTTCCATGGATACCACAGCCTCTGGGAGGTCATCACAAAGAACGCACATTGCTCCTCTGCTGTGTTTTTTTTTTTTCCCCTCCTTTTTGTGAGGCTTTCCTGGAACACTCAGACAGTGGTCGAGGTGAAATAATGCATATTTATAAGACAGAGATGGAGAGAGACAGGCAGGCGGGCTTAGAGACAGTGAAGGAAGGTGAGAATGATTGAGAGAGATTGAGGGGGAGAGAGATAAGGGAGCAGCAAAGAAGACAAAGACTGATGACGAAGCTACTGACAGCAAAGACAAAACACAGAATGAGCCGATGACAGAGAAATGCAGCAGCTAGGCGTCAGTAAAAATCTTTGAAAGTGTGTTTGGTCTTCAGACCGAGCCACTGTAAACACGACTTTCTTAATATTTGATGACACCCCCCCCCCCTCGACCCGCCACGCCCCCACCCCCCAGGAAACTCAGTCTGAGGCTTTCCTTTCCTGCTCTTTCATGTGTTTTCTTTCCTCTGTTTTCTATTTAATTCAGCCCTGTTGGTGCCCTTTTGAAGTGACTGCCCTTCACTTTGTTCCTTATTGTCTCGCCAGTGAACACACAAAAATACACACAGTTAACAAACATAAAAGGAGAGATGTTGCACAGCAGTTCAGGAGCCCAATATTAATATTTCAGAGCATCAGGGGACATGATCAGTCATGATGAATAACAGAAAAAGACTAATGGATATAATGAAATATATCAAATTGTCAGTAAAATTGAACAGAAAAATCTACCCAACAAATAACAACGCTGCTGAACCTAACTACTAATCCTTTGTTAATATATGCAAGAAGGTGTCTTATTTTATATAATGTTGTTGATATAATTGTTAGTTAGTATGCATTGCATTTATTATAATGTTAGTCCTCCCGGTGCATTTTTAAATTGAGTTGTGTTTAGTTAGAAATGGCAGATCATCACAGATCACATTATGTTACGTTTGTCATAAAATTGATTTTTGGCAATTTCCACGCTTCCCTTCCATTAATTACCATTAAATAATTTCTATTAATCTCCATCACCATGTAGCACATTACACTTGCTAATCAAACAGTTAGGTTGTTACTTGAACACATCTTTAGGGGTAGTTGTTATATTAGCTTTAGGTTCGGCCCACAGCCTTTTAGTTTGTCATGTGATTTATTGCCTTCTTCAAGACTGATAATGAAAGGCGACAGAGCCTTTGCTATAATCACTCCCCATCTGTGGAACTCGCCCTGTCCATCTCAGAGCGGTGGACTCATTGAACTGTTTTAAAGGACTGTTTAAAACTTATATTTTTAGCTTTGCGGTTAATTGTTGCTCACTATTTTAGTCATCTCATTATCTTATTTTTATGGATCTTATGGTAAAGCACTTAGTGGCAGCTGTCTTTAGAAGTGCTATATAAATAAAGTCTTACTTACACAAATTATGTAAGATAATTATCTGCATGATTGGCAAAACTCCACAAATGTGCCATTGTAAGCTGACGTCAGTTTGTGTAAAGCCACAAAAGATAAGCAAGAGCAACCTATAATTTTTGAGGAATGAAGATAGAGACATTAATTTAGTTTTTGTTGCACTAAAGGACAAGAATATGATAGTGAAATGCTAGCTGTGCTCAGGCCAGACACAACTATTACTAAGACATCAGCTCTTTGCATATACGTGCAAAGCCAAAATGTAGCCAAGCAGTATTAAGTATTAATTCGTTTTAAGCAGGTTTGTAGCATTGTAGCCTCTATTTCTACCTGTTTCTACAGCAGAATGATCTTTGAGTAGGTTTTCTAATTAGCTCTCAGCTTTCTTCTAACGCTTAAAAAATATTTAAAGTAAGAAAGTAAAAGAAAGCTCTTGTGTATGTCCAGGGTTGGACTGATGTAGTAATTCAAACCAGGACGTCATTCCAGGTAACTCCGGACATGCAAGCCACCACACTGCTAATTTTTCAGGCTATTCCAATATCCGATTTTCATTAGACATGACCAAACTATTATGGCAAAAAGGTTTTATTTTATTTTTATTACAGTGATTTCTTATAAAGATTTTGGGAAAAAAAATAGTTATTATTACTCTAATTAAATTTTATGTAGTAAGTAATGCTGATACACAGACTGTAAATTGTTTGCTGATCAAGTTGACTTTTCACAGCAGGCCAAATAACCCTCAGGCTTCCAGGAAATATTCCAGTTCTGCTAATTGGCCGGTCCACCCTGTGTGTGTCCTCATTAGGATAAGGATTTGTACCAGTGTCTGGGCAAGTTGTGCAAAGTTTATATTGTTGATTATGGTTATATCATAAAGTGTATCTCATGGCTATGCTGCTGAGTAATGCTAATGTAATGTAATATGTAGTCTAAATTACACATTACTTTAAAAAAAAAGTCATGTGTAATGTATTTCTTTAAGTAATGACTGCCACAATGGCTGCAAAACCAAACAAAAGAGTACTCTAAGGAAGTGAAATCCCTGTGATTTTTTTTTCAGTGTGCTCATAAAAATAAAGAAAATACTTAGCCTTTGCACATTCCATGACCGAAGCAGCTACTGTTCAGCTTTGAAATCAGAGCAATGTCAAAACCAATTCTGAGGGTTTGATTATGGAAACTTTTGGTCAGATTTGAAACAATTAAGCAGGATGACCTGGACTCAGCTGGTCTTTTGTTGGCATTTCCTGACAGTACAGAGAAAAAACAACAACCCTGCATTTATTTTTTTTAAAGAATGATTCATTGTGTAGCATAGCACCTACTGTAGGAATCTCCCATTGTGTTCTGATTCAGCTTCAAATATGTGCAGCTCCAGGCTTTTGTTACCAGCCAACAGCTGCTCATTTTTTTTTTCATTTTTTAAGCTGACCAATTAGAGCAGACTGGGCTTTTGGGGGTGTGTAGCACCAAAGAATAAAAGCTAGAACCGAGCGCTTTAGACAAAGAGTGAAAAAAGGTACTGCAGCAGTGGATAGTTATATTTCTAAAACATGCTAAATGTAAACCTATTCTAGAACAATACTGAAATAAAAACATGAACCTGTAAATTCGCATAGTATGGGATTTTAAGAGGAACAGCTGATGCAGCTGGCTCCAAGTCAATATGAGTGGACTATGTATTATCCATTATGTAGGGATGAGCATAAAGGAGAGCTCTGATTTGAGAAAACAGCATTACAGTAACTCAGAAATAATTTTTTTAGACTAAAGACTGCTATATTGTGTAGAAATGTATATAATGTGAGCGTCTATGTTTATATCATAGTCTATATTATGATTAGTA